>JAEIFO010000471.1:0-36241 GCA_018903695.1 Zaprionus gabonicus | reverse complement strand
CTGGCGTGGCACAGACTAGACACTGGCTAAGCACAGGCTAGACACAGGCTAGACAGTGGCTAGGCACAGGCTAGACACAAGCTACACACTGGCTGGGACAGGCTAGACACTGGCTAGGCACAGGCTAGACACAGGCTAGACACAGGCTAGACACAGGCTAACAAGGCTAGACACAGGCTAGACACTGGCTGGGCACAGGCTAGACCTAACATGGCTAGACACAGGCTAGACACAGGCTAGACCCTAGGCTAGACACAGGCTAGACAAAGGCTAGACACAGGCTAGACACAGGCTAGACACAAGCTAGACAGAGGCTAGACACAGGCCAGACACAGGCTAGACACATTCTAGACACAGGCTAGACACAGGCAAGACACAGGCTAGACACAGGCTAGACACTGGCTAGGCACAGGCTACACACGCCTAGACACAGGCTAGACACAGGCTAGACACAGGCTAGACACAGGCTAGACACAGGCTAGACACAGGCTAGACACAGGCTAGACACAGGCTAGACACTGGCTAGACACAGGCTAGACACAGGCTGGACACAGGCTAGACACAGGCTAGACACAGGCTAGACACATTCTAGACACAGGCTAGACACAGGCTAGACACATTCTAGACACAGGGCTAGACACAGGCTAGACACAGGCTAGACACAGGCTAGACACAGGCTAGACACAGGCTAGACACAGGCTAGACACAGGCTAGACACAGGCTAGACACAAGCTAGACACAGGCTAGACACAGGCTAGACACAGGCTAGAAACAGGCTAGATACAGGCTAGACACAGGCTAGACACAGGCTAGACACAGGCTAGACACAGGCTAGACACAGGCTAGACACAGGCTAGACACAGGCTAGACACAGGCTAGACACAGTCTAGACACAGGCTAGACACAGGCTAGACAAAGGCAAGACACAGGCTAGACACAGGCTAGACACAGGCTAGACACAAGCTAGACACAGGCTAGACACAGGCTAGACACAGGCTAGACACAGGCTAGATACAGGCTAGACACAGGCTAGACACAAGCTAGACACAGGCTAGACACAGGCTAGACACAGGCTTGAAACAAGCTTGAAACAGGCTAGATACAGGCTAGACAGAGGCTATACACTGGCTAGGCACAGGCTAGACACAGGCTAGACACAGGCTAGACACAGGCTAGACACAGGCTAGGCACAGGCTAGACACAGGCGAGACACAGGCAAGACACAGGCTAGACACAGGCTAGACACAGGCTAGACACAGGCTAGACACTGGCTAGACACTGGCTAGACACAGGCTAGACACAGGCTAGACACAGGCTAGACACAGGCTAGATACAGGCTTGAAACAGGCTAGACACAGGCTTGAAACAGGCTAGACACTGGCGTGGCACAGACTAGACAATGGCTAAGCACAGGCTAGACACATGCTAGAAATGGCTAGAAACTGGCACTAGACACTGGCTAGGCACAGGCTAGACACAGGCTGAAAAAAAAAAGAAAAAGAAAAGTAGACACAGGCTAGACACAGGCTAGACACAGGCTAGACACAGGCACAGGAACTGGCTGACACAGGCTGGGCTAGACACTGGCTGACACTGGCTGGCAGGCTAGCACTGGCTAGGCACAGGCTAGAAACAGGCTAGACACAGGCTAGACACAGGCTAGACACAGGCTAGACACAGGCTAGACAAAGGCTAGACACAGGCTAGACACAGGCTAGACACAGGCTAGACACAAGCTAGACACAGGCTAGACACAGGCTAGACACATTCTAGACACAGGCTAGACACAGGCAAGACACAGGCTAGACACAGGCTAGACACTGGCTAGGCAGAAGCTACACACGCACTAGACACAGGCTAGACACAGGCTAGACACAGGCTAGTCACAGGCTAGACACAGGCTAGACACAGTCTAGACATAGGCTAGACACAGGCTAGACACAGGCTAGACACAGGCTAGAAAAAGGCTAAACACATTCTAGACACAGGCTAGACACTGGCAAGACACAGGCTAGACACAGGCTAGACACAGGCTAGACACAGGCTAGACACAGGCTAGACACAGGCTAGACACAGGCTAGACACAGGCTAGACACAGGCTAGACACAGGCTAGACACAGGCTAGACACAGGCTAGGCACAGGCTAGACACAGGGATAGACACATTCTAGACACAGGCTAGACACAGGCTAGACACAGGCTAGACACAGGCTAGACACAGGCTAGACACAGGCTAGACACAAGCTAGACACAGGCTAGACACAGGCTAGACACAGGCTAGAAACAGGCAAGATACAGGCTAGACACAGACTAGACACTGGCTTGGCACAGACTAGACACTGGCTAAGCACAGGCTAGACACAGGCTAGAAAATGGCTAGGCACAGGCTAGACAGAGGCTATACACTGGCTAGACACTGGCTAGGCACAGGCTAGACACAGGCTAGACACAGGCTAGACACAGGATAGACACAGGCTAGACACAGGCTAGGCACAGGCTAGACACAGGCGAGACACAGGCAAGACACAGGCTAGACACAGCCTAGACACAGGCTAGACACTGGCTAGAAACTGGCTAGGCACAGGGTAGACACAGGCTAGACACTGGCTGGGCACAGGCTAGACACTGGCTAGGCACAGGCTAGACACAGACTAGACACAGGCTAGACACAGGCAAGACACAGGCTAGACACAGGCTAGACACAGACTGGACACAGGCTAGACACAGGCCAGACACAGGCTAGACACAGGCTAGACACAGGCTAGACACAGGCTAGACACAGGCTAGACACAGGCTAGATACAGGCTAGACAAAGGCTAGACACAGGCTAGAAACTGGCTAGGCACAGGCTAGACACAGGCTAGACACTGGCTGGGCACAGGCTAGACACTGGCTAGGCACAGGCTAGACACAGGCTAGACACAGGCTAGACACAGGCTAGACACAGGCTAGACACAGGCTAGACACAAGCTAGACACAGGCTAGACACAAGCTAGACAAAGGCTAGACACAGGCTAGACACAGGCTTGAAACAGGCTAGACACAGGCTAGACACAGGCTAGACACAGGCTAGACACAGGCTAGACACGGGCTTGGCACAGACTAGACATTGGCTAAGCACAGGCTAGACACAGGCTAGAAACTGGCTGGGCACAGGCTAGACACAGGCTAGACACTGGCTGGGCACAGGCTAGGCAGAGGCTAGACACTGGCTACGTACAGGCTAGGCAGAGGCTAGGCACATGCTAGACACAGGCTAGACACAGGCTAGACACAGGCTAGACACAGGCTAGACACAGGCTAGACACAGGCTAGACACAGGCTAGACACGGGCTTGGCACAGACTAGACACTGGCTAAGCACAGGCTAGACACAGGCTAGAAACTGGCTAGGCACAGGCTAGACACAGGCTAGACACTGGCTTGGCACAGACTATACACTGGCTTAGCACAGGCTAGACACAGGCTAGAAACTGGCTAGGCACAGGCTAGACAGAGGCTATACACTGGCTAGACTCTGGCTAGGCACAGGCTACACACGCGCTAGACACAGGCTAGACACAGGCTAGACACAGGCTAGACACAGGCTAGACACAGGCTAGACACAGGCTAGACACAGGCTAGACACAGGCTAGACACAGGCTAGACACAGGCTAGACACAGGCTAGACACAGGCTAGACACAGGCTAGACACAGGCTAGACACAGGCTAGACACAGGCTAGACACAGGCTAGACACAGGCTAGACACAGGCTAGACACAGGCTAGACACAGGCTAGACACATTCTAGACACAGGCTAGACACAGGCAAGACACAGGCTAGACACAGGCTAGACACAGGCTAGACACAGGCTAGACACAGGCTACACACAGGCTAGACACAAGCTAGACACAGGCTAGACACAGGCTAGAAACAGGCTAGATACAGGCTAGACACAGGCTAGACACAGGCTAGACACAGGCTAGACACAGGCTAGACACAGGCTAGACACAGGCTAGACACAGGCAAGACAAAGGCTAGACACAGGCAAGACACAGGCTAGACACAGGCTAGATACAGGCTAGACACAGGCTAGATACAGGCTAGACACAGGCTAGACACAGGCTTGACACAGGCTAGACACTGGCTTGGCACAGACTAGACACTGGCTAAGCACAGGCTAGACACAGGCTAGAAACTGGCTAGGCACAGGCTAGACAGAGGCTATACACTGGCTAGACACTGGCTAGGCACAGGATAGAAACAGGCTAGACACAGGCTAGACAAAGGCTAGACACAGGCTAGACACAGGCGAGACACAGGCGAGACACAGGCTAGACACAGGCTAGACACAGGCTAGACACAGGCTAGACACAGGCAAGACACAGGCTAGACACAGGCTAGACACAGGCTAGACACTGGCTAGAAACTGGCTAGGCACAGGCTAGACACAGGCTAGACACTGACTGGGCACAGGCTAGACACTGGCTAGGCACAGGCTAGACACAGACTAGACACAGGCTAGACACAGGCTAGACACAGGCTAGACACAGGCTAGACACAGGCTAGACACAGGCTAGAAACTGGCTAGGCACAGGCTAGACAGAGGCTAGGCACAGGCTATGCACAGGCTAGACACTGGCTGGGCACAGGCTAGACACAGGCTAGACACTGGCTGGGCACATGCTAGGCAGAGGCTAGGAAGAGGCTAGGCACATGCTAGACACAGGGTAGACACAGGCTAGACACAGGCTAGACACAGGCTAGACACAGGCTAGACACAGGCTCGACACAGGCTAGACACAGGCTAGACACAAGCTAGACACAGGCTAGACACAGGCTAGACACAGGCTTGAAACAGGCTAGATACAGGCTAGACACAGGCCAGACACAGAAACTGGCTAGAAACTGGCTAGGCACAGGCTAGACACAGGCTAGACACTGGCTGGGCACAGGCTAGGCAGAGGCTAGGCACATGCTAGACACAGGCTAGACACAGGCTAGACACAGGCTAGTCACAGGCTAGACACAGGCTAGAAACTGGCTAGGCACAGGCTAGACACAGGCTAGACACTGGCTGGGCACAGGCTAGACACTGGCTAGGCATAGGCTAGACACAGGCTAGACACAGGCTAGACACAGGCTAGACACAGGCTAGACACAGGCTAGACACAAGCTAGAGACAGGCTAGACACAGTCTAGACACAGGCTAGACACAGGCTAGAAACAGACTAGACACAGGCTAGAAACTGGCTTGGCACAGACAAGACACTGGCTAAGCACAGTCTACAAACTGGCTAGGCACATGCTGGACACAGGCTAGACACAGGCTGGGCACAGGCTAGACACTGGCTAGGCACTGGCTAGACACTGGCTAGGCAAAGGCTAGACACTGGCTAGGCAAAGGCTAGACAATGGCTATGAACAGGCTAGGCAATGGCTATGAACAGGCTAGGCACTGGCTAGGTACAGGCTAGGTACTGGCTAGGTAGAGGCTAGGCACTGGCTAGGTATAGGCTAGGCAGAGGCTAGGCACATACTTGACACAGGCTAGACACAGGCTAGACACAGGCTAGACACAGGCTAGACACAAGCTAGACACAAGCTAGACACAGGCTAGACACAGGCTAGACACAGGCTAGACACATTGTAGACACAGGCTAGACACAGGCAAGACACAGGCTAGACACAGGCTAGACACTGGCTAGGCACAGGCTAGGCACAGGCTACACACGCGCTAGACACAGGCTAGACACAGGCTAGACACAGGCTAGACACAGGCTAGACACATTCTAGACACAGGCTAGACAAAGGCTAGACACAGGCTAGACACAGGCTAGACACATTCTAGACACAGGCTAGACACTGGCTAGGCACAGGCTACACACGCGCTAGACACAGGCTAGACACAGGCTAGACACAGGCTAGACACAGGCTAGTCACAGGCTAGACACAGGCTAGACACAGGCCAGACACAGGCTAGACACAGGCTAGACACAGGCTAGACAAAGGCTAGACACAGGCTAGAAACTGGCTAGGCACAGGCTATGCACAGGCTAGACAAAGGCTAGACACTGGCTAGGCACAGGCTAGGCACTGGCTAGATACTGGCTAGGCATACGCTATGCACATGCCAGTTTTAGGCAAGGCACAGGCTAGACACATGCTAGACACTGGCTAGACACAGGCTAGTTACAGGCTAGGCACAGGCTAGACACAGGCTAGACACTGGCTGGGCATAGGCTAGACACTGGCTAGGCACAGGCTAGGCACTGGCTAGGTACAGGCTAGGAAGAGGCTAGGCACATGCTAGACACAGGGTAGACACAGGCTAGACACAGGCTAGACACAGGCTCGACACAGGCTAGACACAGGCTAGACACAAGCTAGACACAGGCTAGACACAGGCAAGGCACAGGGTAGGCACAGGGTAGGCACAGGCTAGGCACAGGCTAGGCACAGGCCAGACGCAGGCTAGACACGGGCTTGGCAAAGAATAGACACTGGCTAAGCACAGGCGAGACACAGGCTAGAAACTGGCTAGGCACAGGCTAGACACAGGCTAGACACTGGCTGGGCACAGGCTAGGCAGAGGCTAGGCACTGGCTAGGTACAGGCTAGGCAGAGGCTGGGCACATGCTAGACACAGGCTAGACACAGGCTAGACACAGGCTAGTCACAGGCTAGACACAGGCTAGAAACTGGCTAGGCACAGGCTAGACACAGGCTAGACACTGGCTGGGCACAGGCTAGACACTGGCTGGGCACAGGCTAGACACTGGCTAGGCATAGGCTAGACACAGGCTAGACACAGGCTAGACACAGGCTAGACACAGGCTAGACACAGGCTAGACACAGGCTAGACACAAGCTAGAGACAGGCTAGACACAGTCTAGACACAGGCTAGACACAGGCTAGAAACAGACTAGACACAGGCTAGACACAGGCTAGAAACTGGCTTGGCACAGACTAGACACTGGCTAAGCACAGTCTACAAACTGGCTAGGCACATGCTTGACACAGGCTAGACACAGGCTGGGCACAGGCTAGACTTTGGCTAGGCACAGGCTAGACACTGGCTAGGCAAAGGCTAGACAATGGCTATGAACAGGCTAGACAATGGCTATGAACAGGCTAGGCACTGGCTAGGTACAGGCTAGGTACTGGCTAGGTAGAGGCTAGGCACTGGCTAGGTACAGGCTAGGCAGAGGCTAGGCACATACTTGACACAGGCTAGACACAGGCTAGACACAGGCTAGACACATGCTAGACACAAGCTAGACACAGGCTACACACAGGCTAGACACAGGCTAGACACAGGCTAGACACAGGCTAGACACAGGCTAGACACAGGCTAGACACAGGCTAGACACAGGCTAGACACAGGCTAGACACAGGCTAGACACATTCTAGACACAGGCTACACACGCGCTAGACACAGGCTAGACACAGGCTAGACACAGGCTAGACACAGGCTAGACACAGGCTAGACACAGGCTAGACACAGGCTAGACACATTCTAGACACAGGCTAGACACATTCTAGACACAGGCTAGACACAGGCTAGACACAGGCTAGACACAGGCTAGACACAGGCTAGACACAGGCTAGACACATTCTAGACACAGGCTAGACACAGGCTAGACACAGGCTAGACACAGGCTAGACACAGGCTAGACACAAGCTAGACACAGGCTAGACACAGGCTAGACACAGGCTAGAAACAGGCTAGATACAGGCTAGACACAGGCTAGACACAGGCTAGACACAGGCTAGACACAGGCTAGACACAGGCTAGACACAGGCTAGACACAGGCTAGACACAGGCTAGACACAGGCTAGTCACAGGCTAGACACAGGCTAGACACATTCTAGACACAGGCTAGACACAAGCAAGACACAGGCTAGACACAGGCTAGGCACAGGCTAGACACAGACTAGACACAGGCTAGACACAGGCTAGACACAGGCTAGACACAGGCTAGACACAGGCTAGACACAGGCTAGACACAGGCTAGACACAGGCTAGACACAGGCTAGACACAGGCTAGACACAAGCTAGACAAAGGCTAGACACAGGCTAGAAACTGGCTAGGCACAGGCTATGCACAGGCTAGACAAAGGCTAGACACTGGCTAGGCACAGGCTAGGCACTGGCTAGATACTGGCTAGGCATACGCTATGCACATGCCAGTTTTAGGCAAGGCACAGGCTAGGCACAGGCTAGACACTGGCTTGGCACATGCTATGCACATGCCAGTCACAGGCAAGACACAGGCTAGGCACAGGCTAGACACAGGCTAGACACAGGCTAGACACAGGCTAGACACTGGCTGGGCACATGCTAGACACTTTCTAGGCACAGGCTAGACACTGGCTGGGCACAGGCTAGACACTGGCTAGGCACAGGCTAGACACAGGCTAGACACAGGCTAGACACAGGCTAGACACAGGCTAGACACAGGCTAGACACAGGCTAGACACAGGCTAGACACAGGCTAGACACAAGCTAGACACAGGCTAGACACAGGCTAGACACATTCTAGACACAGGCTAGACACAGGCAAGACACAGGCTAGACACAGGCTAGACACTGGCTAGGCACAGGCTACACACGCGCTAGACGCAGGCTAGACACAGGCTAGACACAGGCTAGACACAGGCTAGACACAGGCTAGACACAGGCTAGACACAGGCTAGACACAGGCTAGACACAGACTAGACACAGGCTAGTCACAGGCTAGACACAGGCTAGACACAGGCTAGACACAGGCTAGACACTGGCTTGGCACGGATTAGACACTGGCTAAGGACAGGCTAGACACAGGCGAGAATCTGGCTAGGCACAGGCTAAACAGAGGCTAGACACTGGCTAGACACAGTCTAGACACAAGCTAGACACAGGCTAGACACTTTCTATGCACAGGCTAGACACTGGCTGGGCACAGGCTAGACACTGGGTAGGCACAGGCTAGGCACTGGCTAGGTACAGGCTAGGAAGAGGCTAGGCACATTCTAGACACAGGGTAGACACAGGCTAGACACAGGCTAGACACAGGCTAGACACAGGCTCGACACAGGCCAGACACAGGCTAGACACGGGCTTGGCACAGACTAGACACTGGCTAAGCACAGGCTAGACACAGGCTAGAAACTGGCTAGGCACAGGCTAGACACAGGCTAGACACTGGCTGGGCACAGGCTAGGCAGAGGCTAGGCACTGGCTAGACACAGGCTAGTCACAGGCTAGACACAGGCTAGAAACTGGCTAGGCACAGGCTAGACACAGGCTAGACACAGGCTAGACACAGGCTAGACACAGGCTAGACACAGGCTAGACACAGGCTAGTCACAGGCTAGACACAGGCTAGAAACTGGCTAGGCACAGGCTAGACACAGGCTAGACACTGGCTGGGCACAGGCTAGACACTGGCTGGGCACAGGCTAGACACTGGCTAGGCATAGGCTAGACACAGGCTAGACACAGGCTAGACACAGGCTAGACACAGGCTAGACACAGGCTAGACACAAGCTAGAGACAGGCTAGACACAGTCTAGACACAGGCTAGACACAGGCTAGAAACAGACTAGACACAGGCTAGACACAGGCTAGAAACTGGCTTGGCACAGACTAGACACTGGCTAAGCACAGTCTACAAACTGGCTAGGCACATGCTTGACACAGGCTAGACACAGGCTGGGCACAGGCTAGAGTTTGGCTAGGCACAGGCTAGACACTGGCTAGGCAAAGGCTAGACAATGGCTATGAACAGGCTAGACAATGGCTATGAACAGGCTAGGCACTGGCTAGGTACAGGCTAGGTACTGGCTAGGTAGAGGCTAGGCACTGGCAAGGTACAGGCTAGGCAGAGGCTAGGCACATACTTGACACAGGCTAGACACAGGCTAGACACATGCTAGACACAACCTAGACACAGGCTAGACACAGGCTAGACACAGGCTAGACACAGGCTAGACTCAGGCTAGACACAGGCTAGACACAGGCTAGACACAGGCTAGACACAGGCTAGACACAGGCTAGACACATTCTAGACACAGGCTACACACGCGCTAGACACAGGCTAGACACAGGCTAGACACAGGCTAGACACAGGCTAGACACAGGCTAGACACAGGCTAGACACAGGCTACACACAGGCTAGACACAGGCTAGACACAGGCTAGACACAGGCTAGACACAGGCTAGACACAGGCTAGACACATTCTAGACACAGGCTAGACACATTCTAGACACAGGCTAGACACAGGCTAGACACAGGCTAGACACAGGCTAGACACAGGCTAGACACATTCTAGACACAGGCTAGACACAGGCTAGACACAGGCTAGACACAGGCTAGACACAGGCTAGACACAGGCTAGACACAGGCTAGACACAGGCTAGACACAGGCTAGACACAGGCTAGACACAGGCTAGACACAGGCTAGACACAGGCTAGACACAGGCTAGACACAGGCTAGACACAGGCTAGACACAGGCTAGACACAGGCTAGACACAGGCTAGACACAGGCTAGACACAGGCTAGACACAGGCTAGACACAGGCTAGACACAGGCTAGACACAGGCTAGACACAGGCTAGACACAGGCTAGACACAAGCTAGACAAAGGCTAGACACAGGCTAGAAACTGGCTAGGCACAGGCTATGCACAGGCTAGACAAAGGCTAGACACTGGCTAGGCACAGGCTAGGCACTGGCTAGATACTGGCTAGGCATACGCTATGCACATGCCAGTTTTAGGCAAGGCACAGGCTAGACACAGGCTAGACACTGGCTTGGCACATGCTATGCACATGCCAGTCACAGGCAAGACACAGGCTAGGAACAGGCTAGACACAGGCTAGACACAGGCTAGACACTGGCTGGGCACAGGCTAGACACTTTCTAGACACAGGCTAGACACTGGCTGGGCACAGGCTAGACACTGGCTAGGCACAGGCTAGACACAGGCTAGACACAGGCTCGACACAGGCTAGACACAGGCTAGACACAGGCTAGACACAAGCTAGACACAGGCTAGACACAGGCTAGACACAGGCTAGACACAGGCTAGACACATTCTAGACACAGGCTAGACACAGGCAAGACACAGGCTAGACACAGGCTAGACACTGGCTAGGCACAGGCTACACACAGGCTAGACACAGGCTAGACACAGGCTAGACACAGGCTAGACACAGGCTAGACACAGGCTAGACACAGGATAGACACAGGCTAGACACAGGCTAGACACAGGCTAGACACAGGCTAGACACAGGCTAGACACTGGCTTGGCACGGATTAGACACTGGCTAAGGACAGGCTAGACACAGGCTAGAATCTGGCTAGGCACAGGCTAGACAGAGGCTAGACACTGGCTAGACACAGGCTAGACACAAGCTAGACACAGGCTAGACACAGGCTAGACACAGGCTAGAAACAGGCTAGATACAGGCTAGACACAGGCTAGACACTGGCTTGGCACGGATTAGACACTGGCTAAGGACAGGCTAGACACAGGCTAGAAACTGGCTAGGCACAGGCTAGACAGAGGCTATACACTGGCTAGACACAGGCCAGACACAGGCTAGACACAGGCTAGACACAGGCTAGACACTGGCTAGAAACTGGCTAGGCACAGGCTACACACGCGCTAGACACAGGCTAGACACAGGCTAGACACATTCTAGACACAGGCTAGACACAGGCAAGACACAGGCTAGATACAGGCTAGACACTGGCTAGGCACAGGCTAGGCACAGGCTACACACGCGCTAGACACAGGCTAGACACAGGCTAGACACAGGCTAGACACAGGCTAGACACATTCTAGACACAGGCTAGACAAAGGCTAGACACAGGCTAGACACAGGCTAGACACATTCTAGACACAGGCTAGACACTGGCTAGGCACAGGCTACACACGCGCTAGACACAGGCTAGACACAGGCTAGACACAGGCTAGACACAGGCTAGACACAGGCTAGTCACAGGCTAGACACAGGCTAGACACAGGCTAGACACAGGCTAGACACAGGCTAGACACAGGCTAGACACAGGCTAGACACAGGCTAGACACAGGCTAGACAAAGGCTAGACACAGGCTAGAAACTGGCTAGGCACAGGCTATGCACAGGCTAGACAAAGGCTAGACACTGGCTAGGCACAGGCTAGGCACTGGCTAGATACTGGCTAGGCATACGCTATGCACATGCCAGTTTTAGGCAAAGCACAGGCTAGACACATGCTAGACACTGGCTAGACACAGGCTAGTTACAGGCTAGGCACAGGCTAGACACAGGCTAGACACTGGCTGGGCATAGGCTAGACACTGGCTAGGCACAGGCTAGGCACTGGCTAGGTACAGGCTAGGAAGAGGCTAGGCACATGCTAGACACAGGGTAGACACAGGCTAGACACAGGCTAGACACAGACTAGACACAGGCTAGTCACAGGCTAGACACAGGCTAGACACAGGCTAGACACAGGCTAGACACAGGCTAGACACAGGCTAGACACAGGCTAGACACTGGCTTGGCACGGATTAGACACTGGCTAAGGACAGGCTAGACACAGGCTAGAATCTGGCTAGGCACAGGCTGGACAGAGGCTAGACACTGGCTAGACACAGGCTAGACACAAGCTAGACACAGGCTAGACACTTTCTAGGCACAGGCTAGACACTGGCTGGGCACAGGCTAGACACTGGGTAGGCACAGGCTAGGCACTGGCTAGGTACAGGCTAGGAAGAGGCTAGGCACATTCTAGACACAGGGTAGACACAGGCTAGACACAGGCTAGACACAGGCTAGACACAGGCTCGACACAGGCCATACACAGGCTAGACACGGGCTTGGCACAGACTAGACACTGGCTAAGCACAGGCTAGACACAGGCTAGAAACTGGCTAGGCACAGGCTAGACACAGGCTAGACACTGGCTGGGCACAGGCTAGGCAGAGGCTAGGCACTGGCTAGACACAGGCTAGTCACAGGCTAGACACAGGCTAGAAACTGGCTAGGCACAGGCTAGACACAGGCTAGACACAGGCTAGACACAGGCTAGACACAGGCTAGGCACAGGCTAGACACAGGCTAGACACTGGCTGGGCACAGGCTAGACACTGGCTGGGCACAGGCTAGACACTGGATGGGCACAGGCTAGACACTGGCTAGGCACAGGCTAGACACAGGCTAGACACAGGCTAGACACAGGCTAGACACAGGCTAGACACAGGCTAGACACAAGCTAGAGACAGGCTAGACACAGTCTAGACACAGGCTAGACACAGGCTAGACACAGGCTAGACACAGGCTAGACACAGGCTAGGAACTGGCTAGGTAGAGGCTAGGCACTGGCTAGGTACAGGCTAGGCAGAGGCTACACACGCGCTAGACACAGGCTAGACACAGGCTAGACACATTCTAGACACAGGCTAGACAAAGGCTAGACACAGGCTAGACACAGGCTAGACACATTCTAGACACAGGCTAGACACTGGCTAGGCACAGGCTACACACGCGCTAGACACAGGCTAGACACAGGCTAGACACAGGCTAGACACAGGCTAGACACAGGCTAGACACAGGCTAGACACAGGCTAGACACAGGCTAGACACAGGCTAGACACTGGCTAGGCACAGGCTAGGCACAGGCTACACACGCGCTAGACACAGGCTAGACACAGGCTAGACACAGGCTAGACACATTCTAGACACAGGCTAGACAAAGGCTAGACACAGGCTAGACACAGGCTAGACACATTCTAGACACAGGCTAGACACTGGCTAGGCACAGGCTACACACGCGCTAGACACAGGCTAGACACAGGCTAGACACAGGCTAGACACAGGCTAGACACAGGCTAGACACAGGCTAGACACAGGCTAGACACAGGCTAGACACAGGCTAGACACAGGCTAGACACAGGCTAGACACAGGCTAGAAACTGGCTAGGCACAGGCTATGCACAGGCTAGACAAAGGCTAGACACTGGCTAGGCACAGGCTAGGCACTGGCTAGATACTGGCTAGGCATACGCTATGCACATGCCAGTTTTAGGCAATGCACAGGCTAGACACATGCTAGACACTGGCTAGACACAGGCTAGTTACAGGCTAGGCACAGGCTAGACACAGGCTAGACACTGGCTGGGCATAGGCTAGACACTGGCTAGGCACAGGCTAGGCACTGGCTAGGTACAGGCTAGGAAGAGGCTAGGCACATGCTAGACACAGGGTAGACACAGGCTAGACACAGGCTAGACACAGGCTAGACACAGGCTAGACACAGGCTAGACACTGGCTTGGCACGGATTAGACACTGGCTAAGGACAGGCTAGACACAGGCTAGACACAGGCTAGACACAGGCTAGACACTGGCTTGGCACGGATTAGACACTGGCTAAGGACAGGCTAGACACAGGCTAGAATCTGGCTAGGCACAGGCTAGACAGAGGCTAGACACTGGCTAGACACAGGCTAGACACAAGCTAGACACAGGCTAGACACTTTCTAGGCACAGGCTAGACACTGGCTGGGCACAGGCTAGACACTGGGTAGGCACAGGCTAGGCACTGGCTAGGTACAGTCTAGGAAGAGGCTAGGCACATTCTAGACACAGGGTAGACACAGGCTAGACACAGGCTAGACACAGGCTAGACACAGGCTCGACCCAGGCCAGACACAGGCTAGACACGGGCTTGGCACAGACTAGACACTGGCTAAGCACAGGCTAGACACAGGCTAGAAACTGGCTAGGCACAGGCTAGACACAGGCTAGACACTGGCTGGGCACAGGCTAGGCAGAGGCTAGGCACTGGCTAGACACAGGCTAGTCACAGGCTAGACACAGGCTAGAAACTGGCTAGGCACAGGCTAGACACAGGCTAGACACAGGCTAGACACAGGCTATAAACTGGCTAGGCACAGGCTAGACACAGGCTAGACACTGGCTGGGCACAGGCTAGACACTGGCTGGGCACAGGCTAGACACTGGATGGGCACAGGCTAGACACTGGCTAGGCACAGGCTAGGCACAGGCTAGACACAGGCTAGACACAGGCTAGACACGGCTAGACACAGGCTAGACACAGGCTAGACACAAGCTAGAGACAGGCTAGACACAGTCTAGACACAGGCTAGACACAGGCTAGACACAGGCTAGGAACTGGCTAGGTAGAGGCTAGGCACTGGCTAGGTACAGGCTAGGCAGAGGCTAGGCACATACTTGACACAGGCTAGACACAGGCTAGACAAAGGCTAGACACGGGCTAGACACAGACTAGACACAGGCTAGACACAGACTAGACACAGGCTAGACAGAGGCTACACACTGGCTAGGCACAGGCTAGACTCTGGCTATGCACAGGCTAGACAAAGGCTAGACACTGGCTAGACACAGGCTAGACACTGGCTTGGCACATGCTATGCACATGCCAGTCACAGGCAAGACACAGGCTAGGAACAGGCTAGACACAGGCTAGACACAGGCTAGACACAGGCTAGACACTGGCTGGGCACAGGCTAGACACTTTCTAGGCACAGGCTAGACACTGGCTGGGCACAGGCTAGACACAGGCTAGACACAGGCTCGACACAGGCTAGAGACAGGCTAGACACAGGCTAGACACAAGCTAGACACAGGCTAGACACAGGCTAGACACAGGCTAGACACATTCTAGACACAGGCTAGACACAGGCAAGACACAGGCTAGACACAGGCTAGACACTGGCTAGGCACAGGCTACACACAGGCTAGACACAGGCTAGACACAGGCTAGACACAGGCTAGACACAGGCTAGACACAGGCTAGACACAGGCTAGACACAGGCTAGACACAGGCTAGACACAGGCTAGACACAGGCTAGACACAGGCTAGACACAGGCTAGACACAGGCTAGACACAGGCTAGACACAGGCTAGACACAGGCTAGACACAGGCTAGACACAGGCTAGACACAGGCTAGACACAGGCTAGACACAGGCTAGACACAGGCTAGACACAGGCTAGACACAGGCTAGACACTGGCTTGGCACGGATTAGACACTGGCTAAGGACAGGCTAGACACAGGCTAGAATCTGGCTAGGCACAGGCTAGACAGAGGCTAGACACTGGCTAGACACAGGCTAGACACAAGCTAGACACAGGCTAGACACAGGCTAGACACAGGCTAGAAACAGGCTAGATACAGGCTAGACACAGGCTAGACACTAGCTTGGCACGGATTAGACACTGGCTAAGGACAGGCTAGACACAGGCTAGAAACTGGCTAGGCACAGGCTAGACAGAGGCTATACACTGGCTAGACACAGGCCAGACACAGGCTAGACACAGGCTAGACACAGGCTAGACACTGGCTAGAAACTGGCTAGGCACAGGCTACACACGCGCTAGACACAGGCTAGACACAGGCTAGACACAGGGTAGACACAGGCTAGACACAGGCTACGCACAGGCTAGACACAGGCTAGACACAGGCTAGACACAGGCTAGACACAGGCTAGACACAGGCTAGACACAGGCTAGACACAGGCTAGACACAGGATAAACACTGGCAAGAAAAAGGCTAGATACAGGCTAGAAACTGGCTAGGCACAGGCTAGACACTGGCTGGGCACAGGCTAGACACTGGCTGGGCACAGGCTAGACACTGGATGGGCACAGGCTAGACACTGGCTAGGCACAGGCTAGACACAGGCTAGACACAGGCTAGACACAGGCTAGACACAGGCTAGACACAGGCTAGACACAGGCTAGACACAAGCTAGAGACAGGCTAGACACAGTCTAGACACAGGCTAGACAGACCAGACACAGGCTAGACAGAGGCTACACACTGGCTAGGCACAGGCTAGACTCTGGCTATGCACAGGCTAGACAAAGGCTAGACACTGGCTAGGCACAGGCTAGGCACTGGCTAGATACTGGCTAGGCATACGCTATGCATATGCCAGTTTTAGGCAAGGCACAGGCTAGACACAGGCTAGACACTGGCTTGGCACATGCTATGCACATGCCAGTCACAGGCAAGACACAGGCTAGGCACAGGCTAGACACAGGCTAGACACAGGCTAGACACAGGCTAGACACAGGCTAGACACAGGCTAGACACTGGCTGGGCACAGGCTAGACACTTTCTAGGCACAGGCTAGACACTGGCTGGGCACAGGCTAGAAACTGGCTAGGCACAGGCTAGACACAGGCTAGACACAGGCTAGACACAGGCTAGACACAGGCTAGACACAGGCTAGACACAAGCTAGACACAGGCTAGACACAGGCTAGACACAGGCTAGACACAGGCTAGACACAGGCTAGACACAGGCAAGACACAGGCTAGACACAGGCTAGACACTGGCTAGGCACAGGCTACACACGGGCTAGACACAGGCTAGACACAGGCTAGACACAGGCTAGACACAGGCTAGACACAGGCTAGACACAGGCTAGACACAGGCTAGACACAGGCTAGACACAGGCTAGACACAGGCTAGACACAGGCTAGACACAGGCAAGACACAGGCTAGACACAGGCTAGACACTGGCTAGACACTGGCTTGGCACGGATTAGACACTGGCTAAGGACAGGCTAGACACAGGCTAGAATCTGGCTAGGCACAGGCTAGACAGAGGCTAGACACTTGCTAGACACAGGCTAGACACAAGCTAGACACAGGCTAGACACAGGCTAGACACAGGCTAGAAACAGGCTAGATACAGGCTAGACACAGGCTAGACACTGGCTTGGCACGGGCTAGACACTGGCTGAGGACAGGCTAGACACAGGCTAGAAACTGGCTAGGCACAGGCTAGACAGAGGCTATACACTGGCTAGACACAGGCCAGACACAGGCTAGACACAGGCTAGACACAGGCTAGACACTGGCTAGAAACTGGCTAGGCACAGGCTAGACACTGGCTAGACACAGGCTAGACACAGGCTAGACACAGGCTAGACACAGGCTAGACACAGGCTAGGCACAGGCTAGACACAGGCTAGACACAGGCTAGACACAGGCTAGACACAGGCCAGACACAGGCTAGGCACAGGCTAGACACAGGCTAGACACAGGCTAGACACAGGCTAGACACAAGCTAGACACAGGCTAGACACAGGCTAGACACAGGCTAGACACAGGCTAGACACAGGCTAGAAACAGGCTAGGCACAGGCTAGACACAGGCTAGAAACTGGCTAGACACAGGCTAGACACAGGCTAGGCACAGGCTAGACACAGGCTAGACACAGGCTAGGCACAGGCTAGACACAGGCTAGACACAGGCTAGACACTGGCTAGGCACAGGCTAGACACTGGCTAGGCACAGGCTAGACACTGGCTAGGCACAGGCTAGACACAGGCTAGACACTGGCTAGACACAGGCTAGACACAAGCTAGACACAGGCTAGACACAGGCTAGACACAGGCTAGACACAGGCTAGACACAGGCTAGACACAGGCTAGACACAGGCTAGACACAGGCTAGACACAGGCTAGACACAGGCTAGACACAGGCTAGACACAGGCTAGACACAGGCTAGACACAGGCTAGACACAGGCTAGACACAGGCTAGACACAGGCTAGACACTGGCTAGGCACAGGCTAGACACAGGCTAGACACAGGCTAAACACAGGCTAGACACATGGCTAGGCACAGGCTAGACACAGGCTAGGCACAGGCTAGGCACCAGGCTAGACACTGGCTAGGCACAGGCTAGACACTGGCTAGGCACAGGCTAGGCAATGGCTATGGACAGGCTAGACAATGGCTATGACACAGGCTAGGCACTGGCTAGGCACAGGCTAGGCACAGGCTAGGCAGAGGCTAGGCATAGGCTAGACACAGGCTAGACAAAGGCTAGACACAGGCTAGACACAGGCTAGACACAGGCTAGACAAAGGCTAGACACAGGCTAGACACAGGCTAGACACAGGCTAGACACAGGCTAGGCACAGGCTAGACACAGGCTAGGCACAGGCTAGACACTGGCTATGCACAGGCTAGACACAGGCTAGACACAGGCTAGCACAGGCTAGGCTAGGCACAGGCTAGACACAGGCTAGACACTGGCTAGGCACTAGGCTAGGCACAGGCTAGGCACAGGCTAGACACAGGCTAGACACAGGCTAGACACAGGCTAGACACAGGCTAGGCACAGGCTAGACACAGGCTAGGCACAGGCTAGACACAGGCTAGACACAGGCTAGACACAGGCTAGACACAGGCTAGACACAGGCTAGACACAGGCTAGACACAGGCTAGACACAGGCTAGACACAGGCTAGACACAGGCTAGACACAGGCTAGACACAGGCTAGACACAGGCTAGACACAGGCTAGACACATGGCTAGACACAGGCTAGACACAGGCTAGACACAGGCTAGACACAGGCTAGACACAGGCTAGACACAGGCTAGACACAGGCTAGACACAGGCTAGACACAGGCTAGACACAGGCTAGACACAGGCTAGACACAGGCTAGACACAGGCTAGACACAGGCTAGACACAGGCTAGACACAGGCTAGACACAGGCTAGGCACAGGCTAGACACAGGCTAGACACAGGCTAGACACAGGCTAGACACAGGCTAGACACTGGCTAGGCACAGGCTAGACACAGGCTAGACACAGGCTAGACACAGGCTAGACACAGGCTAGACACAGGCTAGACACAGGCTAGACACAGGCTAGACACAGGCTAGACACAGGCTAGACACAGGCTAGACACAGGCTAGACACAGGCTAGGCACAGGCTAGACACAGGCTAGACACAGGCTAGGCACAGGCTAGACACAGGCTAGACACAGGCTAGACACAGGCTAGACACAGGCTAGACACAGGCTAGACAACAGGCTAGGCACAGGCTGTAGACACAGGCTAGACACAGGCTAGACACAGGCTAGACACAGGCAGGCTAGACACAGGCTAGACACAGGCTAGACACAGGCTAGACACAGCGCTAGACACAGGCTAGACACAGGCTAGACACTGGCTAGGACACAGGCTAGACACAGGCTAGGGCTAGCACAGGCTAGACACAGGCTAGACACAAAGGCTAGACACAGGCCAGACACAGGCTAGACACAGGCTAGAAACAGGCTAGACACAGGCTAGACACAGGCTAGACACTGGCTTGGCACGGATTAGACACTGGCTAAGGACAGGCTAGACACAGGCTAGAACTGGCTAGGCACAGGCTAGACACAGGCTATACACTGGCTAGACACAGGCCAGACACAGGCTAGACACAGGCTAGACACAGGCTAGACACAGGCTAGACACTGGCTAGGCACAGGCTAGACACAGGCTAGACACAGGCTAGACACAGGCTAGACACAGGCTAGACACAGGCTAGACACAGGCTAGACACAGGCTAGACACAGGCTAGACACAGGCTAGGCACAGGCTAGACACAGGCTAGACACAGGCTAGACACAGGCTAGACACAGGCTAGACACAGGCTAGACACAGGCTAGACACAGGCTAGACACAGGCTAGACACAGGCTAGACACAGGCTAGAAACTGGCTAGACACAGGCTAGACACAGGCTAGACACTGGCTGGGCACAGGCTAGACACTGGCTAGGCACTGGCTAGGCACAGGCTAGACACAGGCTAGACACAGGCTAGACACAGGCTAGACACAGGCTAGACACAGGCTAGACACAGGCTAGACACAGGCTAGACACAGGCTAGACACAGGCTAGAAACTGGCTAGGCACAGGCTAGACACAGGCTAGACACTGGCTGGGCACAGGCTAGGCACAGGCTAGGCACTGGCTACGACACAGGCTAGGCACAGGCTAGGCACAGGCTAGACACAGGCTAGACACTGGCTGGGCACAGGCTAGACACTGGCTAGGCACTGGCTAGGCACAGGCTAGACACAGGCTAGACACAGGCTAGACACAGGCTAGACAAGGCTAGACACAGGCTAGACACAAGCTAGACACAGGCTAGACACAAGCTAGACACAGGCTAGACACAGGCTAGACACAGGCTAGACACAGGCTAGACACAGGCTAGACACAGGCTAGACACAAGCTAGAGACAGGCTAGACACAGTCTAGACACAGGCTAGACACAGGCTAGAAACAGACTAGACACAGGCTAGACACAGGCTAGAAACTGGCTTGGCACAGACTAGACACTGGCTAAGCACAGTCTAAAAACTGGCTAGGCACATGGCTAGACACAGGCTAGACACAGGCTGGGCACAGGCTAGACACTGGCTAGGCACAGGCTAGACACTGGCTAGACAAAGGCTAGACAATGGCTATGAACAGGCTAGACAATGGCTATGAACAGGCTAGGCACTGGCTAGGCACAGGCTAGGAACTGGCTAGGCAGAGGCTAGGCACTGGCTAGGTACAGGCTAGGCAGAGGCTAGGCACAGACTTGACACAGGCTAGACACAGGCTAGACAAAGGCTAGACACAGGCTAGACACAGGCTAGACACAGGCTAGACACAGACTAGACACAGGCTAGACACAGGCTAGACACTGGCTAGGCACAGGCTAGACACTGGCTATGCACAGGCTAGACACAGGCTAGAAACAGGCTAGATACAGGCTAGACACAGGCTAGACACTGGCTTGGCACGGATTAGACGCTGGCTAAGGACAGGCTAGACACAGGCTAGAAACTGGCTAGGCACAGGCGAGACAGAGGCTATACACTGGCTAGACACAGGCCAGACACAGGCTAGACACAGGCTAGACACAGGCTAGACACTGGCTAGAAACTGGCTAGGCACAGGCTAGACACAGGCTAGACACTGGCTGGGCACAGGCTAGACACTGTTTAGGCAAAGGCTAGATACAGACTAGACACAGGCTAGACACAGGCTAGACACAGGCTAGACACAGGCTAGACACAGGCTAGACACAGACTAGACACAGGCTAGACACAGGCTAGACACAGGCTAGACACAGGCTAGACAAAGGCTAGACACAGGCTAGAAACTGGCTAGGCACAGGCTAGACACAGGCTAGACACTGGCTGGGCACAGGCTAGACACTGGCTAGGCACTGGCTAGGCACAGGCTAGACACAGGCTAGACACAGGCTAGACACAGGCTAGACACAGGCTAGACACAAGCTAGACACAGGCTAGACACAGGCTAGACACAGGCTAGACACAGGCTTGAAACAGGCTAGACACAAGCTAGAAACAGGCTAGACACAGGCTAGACACTGGCTTGGCACAGACTAGACACTGGCTAAGCACAGGCTAGACACAGGCTAGAAACTGCCTAGGCACAGGCTAGACACAGGCTAGACACTGGCTGGGCACAGGCTAGGCAGAGGCTAGGCACTGGCTACGTACAGGCTAGGCAGAGGCTAGCCACATGCTAGACACAGGCTAGACACTGGCTGGGCACAGGCTAGACACTGGCTAGGCACTGGCTAGGCACTGGCTAGGCACAGGCTAGACACAGGCTAGACACAGGCTAGACACAGGCTAGACACAGGCTAGACACAAGCTAGACACAGGCTAGACACATGCTAGACACAGGCTAGACACAGGCTAGACACAGGCTAGACACAGGCTTGAAACAGGCTAGACACAGGCTAGACACAAGCTAGACACTGGCTTGGCACGGATTAGACACTGGCTAAGCACAGGCTAGACACAGGCTAGAAACTGGCTAGGCACAGGCTAGACACAGGCTAAACACTGGCTGGGCACAGGCTAGACACTGGCTAGGCACTGGCTAGGTACAGGCTAGACACAGGCTAGACACAGGCTAGACACAGGCTAGACACAGGCTAGACACAGGCTAGACACAGGCTAGACACAAGCTAGACACAGGCTAGACACAAGCTAGACACAGGCTAGACACAGGCTAGACACAGGCTAGACACAGGCTAGACACAGGCTAGACACAAGCTAGAGACAGGCTAGACACAGTCTAGACACAGGCTAGACACAGGGTAGAAACAGACAAGACACAGGCTAGACACAGGCTAGACACAGGCTAGAAACTGGCTTGGCACAGACTAGATACTGGCTAAGCACAGTCTAAAAACTGGCTAGGCACATGCTAGACACAGGCTAGACACAGGCTGGGCACAGGCTAGACACTGGCTAGGCACAGGCTAGACACTGGCTAGGCAAAGGCTAGACAATGGCTATGAACAGGCTAGACAATGGCTATGAACAGGCTAGGCACTGGCTAGGTACAGGCTAGGAACTGGCTAGGTAGAGGCTAGGCACTGGCTAGGTACAGGCTAGGCAGAGGCTAGGCACATACTTGACAAAGGCTAGACACAGGCTAGACAAAGGCTAGACACAGGCTAGACACAGACTAGACACAGGCTAGACACAGACTAGACACAGGCTAGCCAGAGGCTACACACTGGCTAGGCACAGGCTAGACTCTGGCTATGCACAGGCAACACAAAGGCTAGACACTGGTTAGGCACAGGCTAGGCACTGGCTAGATACTGGCTAGGCATACGCTATGCACATGCCAGTTTTAGGCAAGGCACAGGCTAGACACAGGCTAGACACTGGCTTGGCACAGGCTATGCACATGCCAGTCACAGGCAAGACACAGGCTAGGCACAGGCTAGACACAGGCTAGACACAGGCTAGACACAGGCTAGACACAGGCTAGACACAGGCTAGACACAGGCTAGACACAGGCTAGACACAGGCTAGACACAGGCTAGACACAGGCTAGACACAGGCTAGACACAGGCTAGACACAGGCTAGACACAGGCTAGACACAGGCTAGACACAGGCTAGACACAGGCTAGACACAGGCTGGACACAGGCTAGATACATTCTAGACACAGGCTAGACACAAGCAAGACACAGGCTAGACACAGGCTAGACACTGGCTAGGCACAGGCTACACACGCGCTAGACACAGGCTAGACACAGGCTAGACACAGGCTTGACACAGGCTAGACACTGGCTAGACACAGGCTAGACACAGGCTTGACACAGGCTAGACACAGGCTAGACACAGGCTAGACACAGGCTAGACACAGGCTAGACACAGGCTAGACACAGGCTAGACACAGGCTAGACACAGGCTAGACACAGGCTAGACACAGGCTAGACACAGGCTAGACACAGGCTAGACACAGGCTAGAAACAGGCTAGACACAGGCTAGACACAGGCTAGACACGGGCTAGACACAGGCTAGACACAGGCTAGACACAGGCTAGACACAGGCTAGACACAGGCTAGACACAGGCTAGACACAGGCTAGACACAGGCTAGACACAGGCTAGACAAAGGCTAGACACAGGCAAGACACAGGCTAGACACAGGCTAGACACAGGCTAGACACAGGCTAGACACAGGCTAGACACAAGCTAGACACAGGCTAGACACAGGCTAGACACAGGCTAGAAACAGGCTAGATTTAGGCTAGACACAGGCTAGACACTGGCTTGGCACGGATTAGACACTGGCTAAGGACAGGCTAGACACAGGCTAGAAACTGGCTAGGCACAGGCAAGACAGAGGCTATACACTGGCTAGACACAGGCCAGACACAGGCTAGACACAGGCTAGACACAGGCTAGACACTGGCTAGAAACTGGCTAGGCACAGGCTAGACACAGGAAAGACACTGGCTGGGCACAGGCTAGACACTGTCTAGGCAAAGGCTAGACACAGACTAGACACAGGCTAGACACAGGCTAGACACAGGCTAGACAAAGGCTAGACACAGGCTAGACACAGGCTAGACACAGGCTAGACAAAGGCTAGACACAGGCTAGAAACTAGCTAGGCACAGACTAGACACAGGCTAGACACTGGCTGGGCACAGGCTAGACACTGGCTAGGCACTGGCTAGGCACAGGCTAGACACAGGCTAGACACAGGCTAGACACAGGCTAGACACAGGCTAGACACAAGCTAGACACAGGCTAGACACAGGCTAGACACAGGCTTGACACAGGCTAGACACAGGCTAGACACAGGCTAGACACAGGCTAGACACATTCTAGACACAGGCTAGACACGGGCTTGGCACAGACTAGACACTGGCTAAGCACAGGCTAGACACAGGCTAGATACAGACTAGACACAGGCTAGACACAGGCTAGACACTGGCTGGGCACAGGCTAGACACTTGCTAGAAAGTGGGTGGGCACAGGCTAGGCAGAGGCTAGGCACTGGCTACGTACAGGCTAGGCAGAGGCTAGGCACATGCTAGACACAGGCTAGACACTGGCTGGGCACAGGCTAAACACTGGCTAGGCACTGGCTAGGCACTGGCTAGGCACAGGCTAGACACAGGCTAGACACAGGCTAGACACAGGCTAGACACAGGCTAGACACAAGCTAGACACAGGCAAGACACAAGCTAGACACAGGCTAGACACAGGCTAGACACATGCTAGACACAGGCTAGACACAGGCTAGACACAGGCTAGACACAAGCTAGAGACAGGCTAGAAACTGGCTTGGCACAGACTAGACACTGGCTAAGCACTGTCTAAAAACTGGCTAGGCACATGCTAGACACAGGCTAGACACAGGCTGGGCACAGGCTAGACACTGGCTAGGCACAGGCTAGACACTGGCTAGGCAAAGGCTAGACAATGGCTATGAACAGGCTAGACAATGGCTATGAACAGGATAGGCACTGGCTAGGTACAGGCTAGGAACTGGCTAGGTAGAGGCTAGGCACTGGCTAGGTACAGGCTAGGCAGAGGCTAGGCACATACTTGACACAGGCTAGACACAGGCTAGACACAGGCTAGGCACAGGCTAGACACAGGCTAGACACAAGCTAGACACAGGCTAGACACAGGCTAGACACAGGCTACACACTGGCTAGGCACAGGCTAGACTCTGGCTATGCACAGGCTAGACAAAGGCTAGACACTGGCTAGGCACAGGCTAGGCCTTGGCTAGATACTGGCTAGGCATACGCTATGCACATGCCTGTTTTAGGCAAGGCACAGGCTAGACACAGGCTAGACACTGGCTTGGCACAGGCTATGCACATGCCAGTCACAGGCAAGACACAGGCTGGGCACAGGCTAGACACAGGCTAGACACAGGCTAGACACAGGCTAGACACAGGCTAGACACAGGCTAGACACAGGCTAGACACAGGCTAGACACAGGCTAGACAAAGGCTAGACACTGGCTGGGCACAGGCTAGACACTGGCTAGGCACAGGCTAGACACAGGCTAGACACAGGCTAGACACAGGCTAGACTAGACACAGGCTAGACACAGGCTAGACACAAGCTAGACACAGGCTAGACACAGGCTAGACACAGGCTAGACACATTCTAGACACAGGCTAGACACAGGCAAGACACAGGCTAGACACAGGCTAGACACTGGCTAGGCACAGGCTACACACGGGCTAGACACAGGCTAGACACAGGCTAGACACAGGCTAGACACAGGCTAGACACAGGCTAGACACAGGCTAGACAAAGGCTAGACACAGGCTAGACACAGGCTAGACACAGGCTAGACACAGGCTAGACACAGGCTAGACACAGGCTAGACACAGGCTAGACACAGGCTAGACACAGGCCAGACACAGGCTAGACACAGGCTAGACACAGGCTAGACACAGGCTAGACACAGGCTAGACACAGGCTAGACACAGGCTAGACACAGGCTAGACACAGGCTAGACACAGGCTAGACACAGGCTAGACACAGGCTAGACACAGGCTAGACACAGGCTAGACACAGGCTAGACACAGGCTAGACACAGGCTAGACACAGGCTAGACACATTCTAGACACAGGCTAGACACAGGCAAGACACAGGCTAGACACAGGCTAGACACAGGCTAGACACAGGCTAGACACAGGCTAGACACAAGCTAGACACAGGCTAGACACAGGCTAGACACAGGCTAGAAACAGGCTAGATACAGGCTAGACACAGGCTAGACACTGGCTTGGCACGGATTAGACACTGGCTAAGGACAGGCTAGACACAGGCTAGAAACTGGCTAGGCACAGGCGAGACAGAGGCTATACACTGGCTAGACACAGGCCAGACACAGGTTAGACACAGGCTAGACACAGGCTAGACACTGGCTAGAAACTGGCTAGGCACAGGCTAGACACAGGCTAGACACTGGCTGGGCACAGGCTAGACACTGTCTAGGCAAAGGCTAGACACAGACTAGACAC
Source organism: Zaprionus gabonicus (assembly GCA_018903695.1). Taxonomy (NCBI): domain Eukaryota; kingdom Metazoa; phylum Arthropoda; class Insecta; order Diptera; family Drosophilidae; genus Zaprionus; species Zaprionus gabonicus. The sequence goes on along the minus strand of JAEIFO010000471.1, from coordinate 9,119 downwards.
AGGCTAGACACAGGCTAGACACAGGCTAGACACAGGCTAGACACAGGCTAGACACAGGCTAGACACAGGCTAGACACAGGCTAGACACAGGCTAGACACAGGCTAGACAAAGGCTAGACACAGGCTAGAAACTGGCTAGGCACAGGCTAGACACAGGCTAGACACTGGCCGGGCACAGGCTAGACACTGGCTAGGCACTGGCTAGGCACAGGCTAGACACAGGCTAGACACAGGCTAGACACAGGCTAGACACAGGCTAGACACAGGCTAGACACAAGCTAGACACAGGCTAGACACAGGCTAGACACAGGCTTGAAACAGGCTAGACACAGGCTTGAAAGAGGCTAGACACAGGCTAGACACGGGCTTGGCACAGACTAGACACTGGCTAAGCACAGGCTAGACACAGGCTAGAAACTGCCTAGGCACAGGCTAGACACAGGCTAGACACTGGCTGGGCACAGGCTAGGCAGAGGCTAGGCACTGGCTACGTACAGGCTAGGCAGAGGCTAGGCACATGCTAGACACAGGCTAGACACTGGCTGGGCACAGGCTAGACACTGGCTAGGCACTGGCTAGGCACAGGCTAGACACAGGCTAGACACAGGCTAGACACAGGCTAGACACAGGCTAGACACAGGCTAGACACAGGCTAGACACAGGCTAGAAACAGGCTAGATACAGGCTAGATACAGGCTAGACACAGGCTAGACACGGGCTAGACACAGGCTAGACACAGGCTAGACACAGGCTAGACACAGGCTAGACACAGGCTAGACACAGGCAAGACACAGGCTAGACACAGGCTAGACACATTCTAGACACAGGCTAGACACAGGCAAGACACAGGCTAGACACAGGCTAGACACAGGCTAGACACAGGCTAGACACAGGCTAGACACAGGCTAGACACAGGCTAGACACAGGCTAGAAACAGGCTAGATTTAGGCTAGACACAGGCTAGACACTGGCTTGGCACGGATTAGACACTGGCTAAGGACAGGCTAGACACAGGCTAGAAACTGGCTAGGCACAGGCTAGACAGAGGCTATACACTGGCTAGACACAGGCCAGACACAGGCTAGACACAGGCTAGACACAGGCTAGACACTGGCTAGAAACTGGCTAGGCACAGGCTAGACACAGGAAAGACACTGGCTGGGCACAGGCTAGACACTGTCTAGGCAAAGGCTAGACACAGACTAGACACAGGCTAGTCACAGGCTAGACACAGGCTAGACACAGGCTAGACACAGGCTAGACACAGGCTAGACACAGGCTAGACACAGGCTAGACAAAGGCTAGACACAGGCTAGAAACTGGCTAGGCACAGACTAGACACAGGCTAGACACTGGCTAGGCACAGGCTAGACACTGGCTAGGCACTGGCTAGGCACAGGCTAGACACAGGCTAGACACAGGCTAGACACAGGCTAGACACAGGCTAGACACAGGCTAGACACAGGCTTGACACAGGCTAGACACAGGCTAGACACAGGCTAGACACATTCTAGACACAGGCTAGACACGGGCTTGGCACAGACTAGACACTGGCTAAGCACAGGCTAGACACAGGCTAGATACAGGCTAGACACAGGCTAGACACTGGCTTGGCACGGATTAGACACTGGCTAAGCACAGGCCAGACACAGGCTAGACACAGGCTAGACACAGGCTAGACACATTCTAGACACAGGCTAGACACAGGCTAGACACGGGCTTGGCACAGACTGGACAATGGCTAAGCACAGGCGTGACACAGGCTAGACACAGGCTAGACACAGGCTAGACACAAGCTAGACACAGGCTAGACACAGGCTAGACACAGGCTAGAAACAGGCTAGATACAGGCTAGACACAGGCTAGACACAGGCTAGACACAGGCTAGACACAGGCTAGAAACTGGCTAGGCACAGGCTAGACAGAGGCTATACACTGGCTAGACACAGGCCAGACACAGGCTAGACACAGGCTAGACACAGGCTAGGCACAGGCTAGAAACTGGCTAGGCACAGGCTAGACACAAGCTAGACACAGGCTAGACACAGGCTAGACACAGGCTAGACACAGGCTAGACACTGGCTTGGCACGGATTAGACACTGGCTAAGCACAGGCTAGACACAGGCTAGAAACTGGCTAGGCACAGGCTAGACAGAGGCTATACACTGGCTAGACACAGGCCAGACACAGGCTAGACACAGGCTAGACACAGGCTAGACACTGGCTAGAAACAGGCTAGGCACAGGCTAGGCACAGGCTAGACACTGGCTGGGCACAATCTAGACACTGGCTAGGCACAGGCTATGCACATGCCAGTCACTGGCAAGGCACAGGCTAGACACAGGCTAGACACTGGCTAGGCACAGGCTATGCACATGCCAGTCACATGCATGTCACAGGCAAGGCACAGGCTAGACACAGGCTAGACACTGGCTAGGTACAGGCTAGACACAGGCTAGACACAAGCTAGACACAGGCTAGACACAGGCTAGACACAGACTAGAAACAGGCTAGACACAGGCTGGACACAGGCTAGACACAGGCAAGACACAGGCTAGACACAGGCATAGGCCAGTCACAGGCTAGGCACAGGCTAGGCACAGGCTAGACACCGGCTAGACACCGGCTAGACACTGACTAGACACAGCCTAGACAGAGGCTATACACTGGCTAGGCACAGGCTAGACACAGGCTATGCACAGGCTAGACAAAGGCTAGACACTGGCTAGACACAGGCTAGGCACTGGCTAGACACTGGCTAGGCACACGCTATGCACATGCCAGTCTCAGGCAAGGCACAGGCTAGACACAAGCTAGACACAGGCTAGGCACAGGCTAGACACAGGCTAGACACTGGCTAGGCACAGGCTATGCACAGGCTAGGCACTGGCTAGACACTGGCTAGGCACACGCTATGCACATGCCAGTCTCAGGCAAGGCACAGGCTAGACACAGGCTAGACACAGGCTAGACACTGGCTAGGCACAGGCTAGACACAGGCTAGACGTAGGCTAGACACAGGCTAGGCACAGGCTAGACACTGGCTAGGCACACGCTATGCACATGCCAGTCTCAGGCAAGGCACAGGCTAGACACAGGCTAGACACAGGCTAGACACTGGCTAGGCACAGGCTATGCATATGCCAGTCACAGGCAAGGCACAGGCTAGACACAGGCTAGACACAGGCTAGGCACAGGCAAGACACAGGCTAGACACTGGCTAGGCACAGGCTATGCACATGCCAGTCACAGGCAAGGCACAGGCTAGACACAGGCTAGACACAGGCTAGGCACAGGCTAGGCACAGGCTAGGCACAGGCTAGGCACTGGCTAGACACTGGCTAGGCACAGGCCAGACACAGGCTAGGCACAGGCTAGGCACAGGCTAGACACCGGCTAGACACCGGCTAAACACAGACTAGACACAGGCTAGACAGAGGCTTTACACTGGCTAGGCACAGGCTAGACACAGGCTATGCACAGGCTAGACAAAGGCTAGAAACAGGCTAGACACAGGCTGGACACAGGCTAGACACAGGCAAGACACAGGCTAGACACAGGCATAGGCCAGTCACAGGCTAGGCACAGGCTAGACACAGGCTAGACACCGGCTAGACACTGACTAGACACAGCCTAGACAGAGGCTATACACTGGCTAGGCACAGGCTAGACACAGGCTATGCACAGGCTAGACAAAGGCTAGACACTGGCTAGACACAGGCTAGGCACATGCCAGTCACAGGCAAGGCAAAGGCTAGACACAAGCTAGACACAGGCTAGGCACAGGCTAGACACAGGCTAGACACTGGCTAGGCACAGGCTATGCACAGGCTAGGCACTGGCTAGACACTGGCTAGGCACACGCTATGCACATGCCAGTCTCAGGCAAGGCACAGGCTAGACACAGGCTAGACACAGGCTAGACACTGGCTAGGCACAGGCTAGACACAGGCTAGACGTAGGCTAGACACAGGCTAGGCACAGGCTAGACACAGGCTAGACACAGGCTAGGCACAGGCTAGGCACTGGCTAGACACTGGCTAGGCACAGGCTATGCACATGCCAGTCTCAGGCAAGGCACAGGCTAGACACAGGCTAGACACTGGCTAGGCACAGGCTATGCACATGCCAGTCACAGGCAAGGCAAAGGCTAGACACAGGCTAGACACAGGCTAGGCACAGGCTAGACACAGGCTAGACACTGGCTAGGCACAGGCTATGCACAGGCTAGGCACTGGCTAGACACTGGCTAGGCACACGCTATGCACATGCCAGTCTCAGGCAAGGCACAGGCTAGACACAGGCTAGACACAGGCTAGACACTGGCTAGGCACAGGCTAGACACAGGCTAGACGTAGGCTAGACACAGGCTAGGCACAGGCTAGACACAGGCTAGACACAGGCTAGACACAGGCTAGGCACAGGCTAGACACAGGCTAGACACTGGCTAGGCACAGGCTATGCACATGCCAGTCTCAGGCAAGGCACAGGCTAGACACAGGCTAGACACAGGCTAGACACAGGCTAGACACTGGCTAGGCACAGGCTATGCATATGCCAGTCACAGGCAAGGCACAGGCTAGACACAGGCTAGACACAGGCTAGGCACAGGCTAGACACAGGCTAGACACTGGCTAGGCACAGGCTATGCACATGCCAGTCTCAGGCAAGGCACAGGCTAGACACAGGCTAGACACAGGCTAGGCACAGGCTAGGCACAGGCTAGGCACTGGCTAGACACTGGCTAGGCACAGGCCAGACACAGGCTAGGCACAGGCTAGGCACAGGCTAGGCACAGGCTAGGCACAGGCTAGACACCGGCTAGACACAGGCTAAACACAGACTAGACACAGGCTAGACAGAGGCTTTACACTGGCTAGGCACAGGCTAGACACAGGCTATGCACAGGCTAGACAAAGGCTAGACACTGGCTAAGCACAGGCTAGGCACTGGCTAGACACTGGCTAGGCACACGCTATGCACATGCCTGTCTCAGGCTAGGCACAGGCTAGACACAGGCTAGGCACAGGCTAGGCACAGGCTAGACACAGGCTAGACACCGGCTAGACACAGGCTATACACTGGCTAGGCACAGGCTAGGCACAGGCTAGACAAAGGCTAGACACTGGCTAGGAACAGGCTATGCACATGCCTGTCTCAGGCTAGGCACAGGCTAGACACAGGCTAGACACAGGCTAGGCACAGGCCAGACACAGGCTAGACACCGGCTAGACAGAGGCTATACACTGGCTAGGCACAGGCTAGGCACAGGCTAGACACAGGCTAGAAACAGGCTAGACACAGGCTGGACACAGGCTAGACACAGGCAAGACACAGGCTAGACACAGGCATAGGCCAGTCACAGGCTAGGCACAGGCTAGACACCGGCTAGACACCGGCTAGACACTGACTAGACACAGCCTAGACAGAGGCTATACACTGGCTAGGCACAGGCTAGACACAGGCTATGCACAGGCTAGACAAAGGCTAGACACTGGCTAGACACAGGCTAGGCACTGGCTAGACACTGGCTAGGCACACGCTATGCACATGCCAGTCTCAGGCAAGGCACAGGCTAGACACAGGCTAGACACTGGCTAGGCACAGGCTATGCACATGCCAGTCACAGGCAAGGCAAAGGCTAGACACAAGCTAGACACAGGCTAGGCACAGGCTAGACACAGGCTAGACACTGGCTAGGCACAGGCTATGCACAGGCTAGGCACTGGCTAGACACTGGCTAGGCACACGCTATGCACATGCCAGTCTCAGGCAAGGCACAGGCTAGACACAGGCTAGACACAGGCTAGACACAGGCTAGACACTGGCTAGGCACAGGCTAGACACAGGCTAGACGTAGGCTAGACACAGGCTAGGCACAGGCTAGACACAGGCTAGACACAGGCTAGGCACAGGCTAGGCACTGGCTAGACACTGGCTAGGCACACGCTATGCACATGCCAGTCTCAGGCAAGGCACAGGCTAGACACAGGCTAGACACAGGCTAGACACTGGCTAGGCACAGGCTATGCATATGCCAGTCACAGGCAAGGCACAGGCTAGACACAGGCTAGACACAGGCTAGGCACAGGCAAGACACAGGCTAGACACTGGCTAGGCACAGGCTATGCACATGCCAGTCACAGGCAAGGCACAGGCTAGACACAGGCTAGACACAGGCTAGGCACAGGCTAGGCACAGGCTAGGCACTGGCTAGACACTGGCTAGGCACAGGCCAGACACAGGCTAGGCACAGGCTAGGCACAGGCTAGGCACAGGCTAGACACCGGCTAGACACCGGCTAAACACAGACTAGACACAGGCTAGACAGAGGCTTTACACTGGCTAGGCACAGGCTAGACACAGGCTATGCACAGGCTAGACAAAGGCTAGACACTGGCTAGGCACAGGCTAGGCACTGGCTAGACACTGGCTAGGCACACGCTATGCACATGCCTGTCTCAGGCTAGGCACAGGCTAGACACAGGCTAGACACTGGCTAGGCACAGGCTATGCACATGCCAGTCACAGGCAAGGCACAGGCTAGACACAGGCTAGGCACAGGCTAGGCACAGGCCAGACACAGGCTAGACACCGGCTAGACAGAGTCTATACACTGGCTAGGCACAGGCTAGACACAGGCTATGCACAGGCTAGACAAAGGCTAGACACTGGCTAGGAACAGGCTAGGCATTGGCTAGACACTGGCTAGGCACACGCTATGCACATGCCTGTCTCAGGCAAGGCACAGGCTAGACACAGGCTAGACACTGGCTAGGCACAGGCTATGCACATGCCAGTCTCAGGCAAGGCACAGGCTAGACACAGGCTAGACACAGGCTAGACACTGGCTAGGCACAGGCTATGCACATGCCAGTCACAGGCAAGGCACAGGCTAGACGTAGGCTAGACACAGGCTAGGCACAGATTAGACACCGGCTAGACAGAGGCTATACACTGGCTAGGCACAGGCTAGACACAGGCTATGCACAGGCTAGACAAAGGCTAGACACTGGCTAGGCACAGGCTAAACACAGGCTAGACACAGGCTAGACACAGGCTTGGCACAGGCTAGACACAGGCTAGACACTGGCTAGGCACCGGCTAGACACTGGTTAGGCACAGGCTAGACACTGGCTAGGCACAGGCTATGCACATGCCAGTCACAGGCAAGGCACAGGCTAGATACAGGCTAGACACTGGTAAGGCACAGGCTATGCACATGCCAGTCACAGGCAAGGCACAGGCTAGACACAGGCTAGACACAGGCTAGGGACTGGCTAGACACTGGCTAGGCACACGCTATGCACATGCCAGTCTCTGGCAAGGCACAGGCTAGACACTGGCTAGGCACACGCTATGCACATGCCAGTCTCAGGCAAGGCACAGGCTAGACACAGGCTAAACACTGGCTAGGCACAGGCTATGCACATGCCAGTCTCAGGCAAGGCACAGGCTAGACACAGGCTAGGCACAGGCTAGGCACAGGCTGGGCACAGGCTAGGCACAGGCTAGGCACAGGCTAGGCACAGGCTAGGCACAGGCTAGGCACAGGCTAGACACAGGCTAGACACTGGCTAGGCACAGGCTATGGACATGCCAGTCACTGGCAAGGCACAGGCTAGACACAGGCTAGACACTGGCTAGGCACAGGCTATGCACATGCCAGTCACATGCATGTCACAGGCAAGGCACAGGCTAGACACAGGCTAGACACTGGCTAGGCACAGGCTAGACACAGGCTAGACACAGGCTAGACACAGGCTAGACACAGGCTAGACACAGGCTAGACACAGGCTAGACACAGGCTAGACACAGGCTAGACACAGGCTAGGCACAGGCTAGACACAGGCTAGACACAAGCTAGACACAGGCTAGACACAGGCTAGACACAGGCTAGAAACAGGCTAGACACAGGCTGGACACAGGCTAGACACAGGCTAGACACAGGCTAGACACAGGCATAGGCCAGTCACAGGCTAGGCACAGGCTAGGCACAGGCTAGACACCGGCTAGACACCGGCTAGACACTGACTAGACACAGCCTAGACAGAGGCTATACACTGGCTAGGCACAGGCTAGACACAGGCTATGCACAGGCTAGACAAAGGCTAGACACTGGCTAGACACAGGCTAGGCACTGGCTAGACACTGGCTAGGCACACGCTATGCACATGCCAGTCTCAGGCAAGGCACAGGCTAGACACAGGCTAGACACTGGCTAGGCACAGGCTATACACATGCCAGTCACAGGCAAGGCACAGGCTAGACACAGGCTAGGCACAGGCTAGACACAGGCTAGACACTGGCTAGGCACAGGCTAGGCACAGGCTAGGCACAGGCTAGGCACTGGCTAGACACTGGCTAGGCACACGCTATGCACATGCCAGTCTCAGGCAAGGCACAGGCTAGACACAGGCTAGACACAGGCTAGACACTGGCTAGACACAGGCTAGGCACAGGCTAGACACACGCTAGACACAAGCTAGACACAGGCTAGACACAGGCTAGACACAGGCAAGAAACAGGCTAGACACAGGCTGGACACAGGCTTGAAACAGGCTAGACACAGACTACAAACAGGCTAGACACTGGCTAAGCACAGGCTAGACACAGGCTAGACACAGGCTAGACACAGGCTAGACACAGGCTAGACACAGGCTAGGCACAGGCTAGACACAGGCTAGACACAGTCTAGACACAGGCTAGACACAGGCTAGAAACAGACTAGACACAGGCTAGACACAGGCAAGAAACTGGCTTGGCACAGACTAGACACTGGCTAAGCACACTCTAAAAACTGGCTAGGCACATGCTAGACACAGGCTAGACACAGGCTGGGCACAGGCTAGACACAGGCTGGGCACAGGCTAGACACTGGCTAGGCACAGGCTAGACACTGGCTAGGCAAAGGCTAGACAATGGCTATGAACAGGCTAGACAATGGCTATGAACAGGCTAGGCACTGGCTAGGTACAGGCTAGGAACTGGCTAGGTACAGGCTAGGCACGGCTAGGCGGCTAGGTACAGGCTAGGCAGAGGCTAGGCACATACTTGACACAGGCTAGACACAGGCTAGACAAAGGATAGACACAGGCTAGACACAGACTAGACCCAG
>JAEIFO010000470.1:0-92782 GCA_018903695.1 Zaprionus gabonicus | reverse complement strand
GTGCCTAGCCTGTGTCTAGCCTGTGTCTAGCCTGTGTCTGGCCTGCTAGCCTGGCCTAGCCTGTGCCTAGCCAGTGTCTAGCCTGTGCCTAGCGCTGTGCTAGCCTGTGTGCCTGAGACGCCTAGCACGTGTCTAGCCAGTGCCCGGCCTGCCTGCTTGCCTGTGCCTAGCCTGTGTCTAGCCTGTGCCTAGCCAGTGTCTAGCCTGTGTCTAGCCTGTGCCTAGCCAGTGCCTAGCCTGTGCCTGGCCTGTGCCTAGCCAGCCGGTGTCCCAGCCTGTGCCTAGCCTGTGCCTAGCCTGTGCCTAGCCTGTGCCTAGCCTGTGACTAGCCTGTATAGCTGTGCCTAGCCTGTGTCTAGCCTGTGTCTAGCCTGTGTCTAGCCTGTGTCTAGCCTGTGTCTAGCACCTGTGTCTAGCCTGTGCCAAGCCAGTGTATAGCCTGTGCCCAGCCAGTGTCCTAGCCGGTGTCTACAGCCTGTGCCTAGCCTGTGCCTTAGCCAGTGTCTAGCCTGTGTCTAGCCTGTGTCTAGCCTGTGTCTAGCCTGTGCCTAGCCTGTGTCACAGCCTGTGTCTAGCCTGTGCCTAGGCACCTGGCTCTCAAGCTTGTGCCTAGCCTGTGTCTAGCCTGTGTCTAGCCTGTGTCTAGCCTGTGTCTGGCCTGTGTCTAGCCTGTGTCTAGCCCAGTCTAGCCTGTGTCTAGCCTCGTGTCTAGCCTGTGCCTCTAGCCTGTGTCTAGCCTGTGCCTAGCCTGTGTCTAGCCTGTGTCTAGCCTGTGCCTAGCCTGTGTCTAGCCTGTGCCTAGCCTGTGCCTAGCCTGTGTCTAGCCTGTGTCTATAGCCTAGCCTTAGCCAGTGACTAGCCTGTGTCTAGCCTGTGCCTAGCCAGTGTCTAGCCTGTGCCTAGCCTGTGCCCTGTGCCTAGCCTGTGCCTAGCCTGTGTCTAGCCTGTGCCTTGCCTGTGCACAGGCATGTGCATAGCCTGTGCCTAGCCAGTGTCTAGCCTGTGTCTAGCCTGTGCCTTGCCTGAGACTGGCATGTGCATAGCCTGTGCCTAGCCAGTGTCTAGCCTGTGTCTTGCCTGTCCTGCCGAGACTGGCATGTGCATGCTGTCATAGCGAGTGCCTAGCCTGTGTCTAGCCTGTGCCTAGCCTGTGTCTAGCCTGTGTCTAGCCTGTGCCTAGCCAGTTGGTCATAGCCTGTGCCATAGCAGTGTCTAGCCTGTGTCTAGCCTGTGCCTTGCCTGTGACTGGCATGTGCATAGCCTGTGCCTAGCCAGTGTCCTGTGTCTAGCCAGTGTCTAGCCTGTGCCTAGCCTGTGACTGGCATGTGCCTAGCCTGTGCTAGCCAGTGTCTAGCCTGTGTCTAGCCTGTGTCTAGCCTGTGTCTAGCCTGTGTCTAGCCTGTGTCTAGCCTGTGTCTAGCCTGTGTCTAGCCTGTGCCTAGCCTGTGTCTAGCCTGTGTCTAGCCTGTGTCTAGCCTAGCCCGTGTCTAGCCTGTGCCTAGCCTGTGCCTAGCCTGTGCCTAGCCTGTGCCTAGCCTGTGTCTAGCCTGTGTAGCCTGTGTCTAGCCTGTGCCTTGCCTGTGACTGGCATGTGCATAGCCTGTGCCTAGCCAGTGTCTAGCCTGTGTCTAGCCTGTGCCTAGCCTGTGCCTAGCCTGTGTCTAGCCTGTGCCTAGCCTGTGTCTAGCCTGTGTCTAGCCTTGTGTCTAGCCTGTGCCTAGCCTGTGTCTAGCCTGTGCCTAGCCTGTGTCTAGCCTGTGTCTAGCCTGTGTCTAGCCTGTGCCTAGCCTGTGCCTAGCCTGTGCCTAGCCTGTGCCTAGCCTGTGCCTAGCCTGTGCCTGGCATGTGCCTAGCCTGTGCCTAGCCAGTGTCTAGCCTGTGTCTAGCCTGTGCCTAGCCTGAGACAGGCATGTGCATAGCCTGTGCCTAGCCAGTGTCTAGCCAGTGCCTAGCCTGTGTCTAGCCTGTGTCTAGCCTGTGTCTAGCCTGTGCCTAGCCTGTGTCTAGCCTGTGTCTAGCCTGTGTCAAGCCTGTGTCTAGCCTGTGTCTAGCCTGTGTCTAGCCTGTGTCTAGCCTGTGTCTAGCCTGTGTCTAGCCTGTGTCTAGCCTGTGCCTAGCCTGTGTCTGGCCTGTGCCTAGCCTGTGTCTAGCCAGTGCCTAGCCTGTGCCTAGCCTGTGCCTAGCCTGTGTCTAGCCTGTGTCTAGCCTGTGTCTAGCCTGTGCTGGCATGTGCATAGCCTGTGCCTAGCCAGTGTCTAGCCTGTGTCTAGCCTGTGCCTAGCCTGTGTCTAGCCTGTGCCTAGCCTGTGCCTTGCCTGTGACTGGCATGTGCATAGCCTGTGCCTAGCCAGTGTCTAGCCTGTGTCTAGCCTGTGTCTAGCCTGTGCCTAGCCTGAGACTGGCATGTGCATAGCGTGTGCCTAGCCAGTGTCTAGCCAGTGCCTAGCCTGTGCCTAGCCTGTGTCTAGCCTGTGTCTAGCCTGTGCCTAGCCTGTGTCTAGCCTGTGTCTAGCCTGTGCCTAGCCTGTGCCTAGCCAGTGTCTAGCCTGTGTCTAGCCTGTGTCTAGCCTGTGTCTAGCCTGTGCCTTGCCTGTGACTGGCATGTGCATAGCCTGTGCCTAGCCAGTGTCTAGCCTGTGCCTAGCCTGTGCCTAGCCTGTGCCTAGCCAGTGTCTAGCCTGTGTCTAGCCTGTGCCTAGCCTGTGTCTAGCCTGTGTCTAGCCTGTGCCTTGCCTGTGACTGGCATGTGCATAGCCTGTGCCTAGCCAGTGTCTAGCCTGTGTCTAGCCTGTGCCTTGCCTGAGACTGGCATGTGCATAGCGTGTGCCTAGCCAGTGTCTAGCCAGTGCCTAGCCTGTGTCTAGCCAGTGTCTAGCCTTTGTCTAGCCTGTGCATAGCCTGTGTCTAGCCTGTGCCTAGCCAGTGTATAGCCTCTGTCTAGGCTGTGTCTAGTCAGTGTCTAGCCGGTGTCTAGCCGGTGTCTAGCCTGTGCCTAGCCTGTGCCTGGCCTATGCCTGTGTCTAGCCTGTGTCTAGCCTGTGTCTAGCCTGTGTCTAGCCTGTGTCTAGCCTGTTTCTAGCCTGTGTCTAGCCTGTGCATAGCCTGTGCCTAGCCAGTGTCTAGCCTGTGTCTAGCCTGTGTCTAGCCTGTGTCTGGCCTGTGCCTAGCCTGTGCCTAGCCTGTGTCTAGCCTGTGCCTAGCCTGAGACTAGGCATGTGCATAGCCTGTGCTCCTAGCCAGTGTCTAGCCTGTGTCTAGCCTGTGCCTAGCCTGTGCCTGAGCCTAGCCTGTGCATAGCCTCTGTCTAGCCTGTGTCTAGCCTGTGTCTAGCCTGTGTCTAGCCTGTGCCTAGCCTGTGTCTAGCCTGTGCCTAGCCTGTGACTGGCATGTGCATAGCCTGTGCCTAGCCAGTGTCTAGCCTGTGCCTAGCCTGTGCTAGCCTGTGTCTAGCCTTTGTCTAGCCTGTGTCTAGCCTGTGTCTAGCCTGTGCCTAGCCAGTGTCTAGCCTGTGTCTAGCCTGTGTCTAGCCTGTGTCTAGCCTGTGTCTAGCCTGTGTCTAGCCTGTGCCTAGCCTGTGTCTAGCCTGTGCCTAGCCTGTGCCTAGCCTGTGCCTAGCCTGTGCCTAGCCTGTGTCTAGCCAGTGCCTAGCCTGTGCCTAGCCTGTGCCTAGCCAGTGTCTAGCCTGTGTCTAGCCTGTGCCTTGCCTGTGACTGGCATGTGCATAGCCTGTGCCTAGCCAGTGTCTAGCCTGTGTCTAGCCTGTGCCTAGCCTGTGTCTAGCCTGTGTCTAGCCTGTGCCTTGCCTGTGACTGGCCTGTGCATAGCCTGTGCCTAGCCAGTGTCTAGCCTGTGTCTAGCCTGTGTCTAGCCTGTGTCTAGCCTGTGCCTTGCCTGTGACTGGCATGTGCATAGCCTGTGCCTAGCCAGTGTCTAGCCTGTGTCTAGCCTGTGCCTAGCCTGTGCCTAGCCTGTGTCTAGCCTGTGTCTAGCCTGTGCCTAGCCTGTGTCTAGCCTAGCCTGTGTCTAGCCTGTGTCTAGCCTGTGCCTAGCCAGTGTCTAGCCTGTGTCTAGCCTGTGTCTAGCCTGTGCCTTGCCTGAGACTGGCATGTGCATAGCCTGTGCCTAGCCAGTGTCTAGCCTGTGCCTAGCCTGTGCCTAGCCTGTGCCTAGCCAGTGTCTAGCCTGTGTCTAGCCTGTGCCTAGCCTGTGTCTAGCCTGTGTCTAGCCTGTGCCTTGCCTGTGACTGGCATGTGCATAGCCTGTGCCTAGCCAGTGTCTAGCCTGTGTCTAGCCTGTGCCTTGCCTGAGACTGGCATGTGCATAGCCTGTGCCTAGCCAGTGTCTAGCCTGTGCCTAGCCTGTGCCTAGCCTGTGTCTAGCCTGTGTCTAGCCTGTGTCTAGCCTGTGTCTAGCCTGTGTCTAGCCTGTGTCTAGCCTGTGCCTAGCCTGTGTCTAGCCTGTGTCTAGCCTGTGTCTAGCCTGTGCCTTGCCTGAGACTGGCATGTGCATAGCCTGTGCCTAGCCAGTGTCTAGCCAGTGCCTAGCCTGTGCATAGCCTGTGCCTAGCCAGTGTCTAGCCTGTGTCTAGCCTGTGCCTAGCCTGTGTCTAGCCTGTGTCTAGCCTGTGCCTAGCCTGTGACTGGCATGTGCCTAGCCTGTGTCTAGCCAGTGTCTAGCCTGTGTCTAGCCTGTGTCCTAGCCTGTGTCTAGCCTGTGCCTAGCCTGTGTCTAGCCTGTGTCTAGCCTGTGTCTAGCCAGTGTCTAGCCTGTGTCTAGCCTGTGTCTAGCCTGTGCCTAGCCTGTGCCTGGCCTATGCCTGTGTCTAGCCTGTGTCTTGCCTGTGTCTAGCCTGTGTCCAGCCTGTGTCTAGCCTGTGTCTAGCCTTTGTCTAGCCTGTGCCTAGCCTGTGTCTAGCCTGTGCCTAGCCAGTGTAAAGCCTCTGTCTAGCCTGTGTCTAGTCTGTGTTTAGCCTGTGTCTAGCCGGTGTCTAGCCTGTGCCTAGCCTGTGCCTAGCCTGTGTCTGGCCTGTGCCTAGCCAGTGTCTAGCCAGTGTCTAGCCTGTGCCTAGCCTGTGCCTAGCCTGTGCCTAGCCTGTGTCTAGCCTGTGTCTAGCCTGTGCCTTGCCTGTGACTGGCATGTGCATAGCCTGTGCCTAGCCAGTGTCTAGCCTGTGTCTTGCCTGTGCCTAGCCTGTGTCTAGCCTGTGTCTAGCCTGTGCCTTGCCTGTGACTGGCATATGCATAGCCTGTGCCTAGCCAGTGTCTAGCCTGTGTCTAGCCTGTGTCTAGCCTGTGCCTTGCCTGAGACTGGCATGTGCATAGCGTGTGCCTAGCCAGTGTCTAGCCAGTGCCTAGCCTGTGCCTAGCCTGTGTCTAGCCTGTGTCTAGCCTGTGCCTAGCCTGTGTCTAGCCTGTGTCTAGCCTGTGTCTAGCCTGTGCCTAGCCAGTGTCTAGCCTGTGTCTAGCCTGTGTCTAGCCTGTGCCTTGCCTGAGACTAGCATGTGCATAGCGTGTGCCTAGCCAGTGTCTAGCCAGTGCCTAGCCTGTGCATAGCCTGTGCCTAGCCAGTGTCTAGCCTGTGTCTAGCCTGTGCCTAGCCTGTGTCTAGCTTGTGTCTAGCCTTTGCCTTGCCTGTGACTGGCATGTGCATAGCCTGTGCCTAGCCAGTGTCTAGCCTGTGTCTAGCCTGTGCCTTGCCTGAGACTGGCATGTGCATAGCGTGTGCCTAGCCAGTGTCTAGCCAGTGCCTAGCCTGTGTCTAGCCAGTGTCTAGCCTTTGTCTAGCCTGTGCATAGCCTGTGTCTAGCCTGTGCCTAGCCAGTGTATAGCCTGTGTCTAGGCTGTGTCTAGTCAGTGTCTAGCCGGTGTCTAGCCGGTGTCTAGCCTGTGCCTAGCCTGTGCCTAGCCTGTGACTGGCCTATGCCTGTGTCTAGCCTGTGTCTTGCCTGTGTCTAGCCTGTGTCCAGCCTGTGTCTAGCCTGTTTCTAGCCTGTGTCTAGCCTGTGTCTAGCCTGTGTCTAGCTTGTGTCTAGCCTGTGTCTAGCCTGTGTCTAGCCTGTGTCTAGCCTGTGTCTAGCCTGTGTCTAGCCTGTGCCTTGCCTGTGACATGCATGTGACTGGCATGTGCATAGCCTGTGCCTAGCCAGTGTCTAGCCTGTGTCTAGCCTGTGCCTTGCCAGTGACTGGCATGTGCATAGCCTGTGCCTAGCCAGTGTCTAGATTGTGCCCAGCCAGTGTCTAGCCTGTGCCTAGCCTGTGCCTAGCCTGTTTCTAGCCAGTGTCTAGCCTGTGTCTAGCCTGTGTCTAGCCTGTGTCTGGCCTGTGTCTAGCCAGTGTATAGCCTCTGTCTAGCCTGTGCCTAGCCAGTTTCTAGCCTGTGTCTAGCCTGTGCTTAGCCAGTGTCTAATCCGTGCCAAGCCAGTGTCTAGCCTGTGTCTAGCCTGTGTCTAGCCTGTGTCTAGCCTGTGTCTAGCTTGTGTCTAGCCTGTGCCTAGCCAGTTTCTAGCCTGTGCCTAGCCTGTGTCTAGCCTGTGTCTAGCCTGTGTCTAGCCTGTGTCTAGCCTGTGTCTAGCCTCTGTCTAGCCTGTGCCTAGCCAGTTTCTAGCCTGTGTCTAGCCTGTGTCTAGCCTGTGTCTAGCCTGTGTCTAGCCTGTATCTAGCCTGTTTCTAGCCTGTGTCTAGCCTGTGTCTAGCCTGTGTCTAGCTTGTGTCTAGCCTGTGTCTAGCCTGTGTCTAGCC
Organism: Zaprionus gabonicus; assembly: GCA_018903695.1. NCBI lineage: Eukaryota > Metazoa > Arthropoda > Insecta > Diptera > Drosophilidae > Zaprionus > Zaprionus gabonicus. The sequence goes on along the minus strand of JAEIFO010000470.1, from coordinate 86,045 downwards.
TGTGTCACGCCTGTGCTTAGCCAGTGTCTAGTCTGTGCCAAGCCCTGTGTCTAGCCTGTGTCTAGCCTGTGTCTAGCCTGTGTCTAGCCTGTGTCTAGCCTGTGTCTAGCCTGTGTCTAGCCTGTGCTCTAGCCAGTGTCTAATCCGTGCCTAGCCAGTGTCTAGCCTGTGTCTAGCCTGTGTCTAGCCTGTGTCTAGCCTGTGCTTAGCCAGTGTCTAGTCTGTGCCAAGCCCGTGTCTAGCCTGTGTCTAGCCTGTGTCTAGCCTGTGTCTAGCCTGTGTCTAGCCTGTGTCAAGCCTGTGTCTAGCCTGTGTCTAGCCTGTGTCTAGCCTGTGTCTAGCCTGTGTCTAGCCTGTGTCTAGCCTGTGTCTAGCCTGTGCCTAGCCAGTGCCTAGCCAGTGTCTAGCCTGTGCCCAGCCAGTGTCTAGCCTGTGTCTAGTCTGTGCCTAGCCAGTTTCTAGCCTGTGTCTAGCCTTTGTCTAGCCTGTGTCTAGCCTGTGTCTAGCCTGTGTCTAGCCTGTGTCTAGCCTGTGTCTAGCCTGTGTCTAGCCTGTGTCTAGCCTGTGTCTAGCCTGTGTCTAGCCTTTGCCTAGACAGTGTCTAGCCTGTGCCCAGCCAGTGTCTAGCCTGTGTCTAGCCTGTGCCTAGCCAGTTTCTAGCCAGTGTCTAGCCTGTGTCTAGCCTGTGTCTAGCCTGTGTCTGGCCTGTGTCTAGCCAGTGTATAGCCTCTGTCTAGCCTGTGCCTAGCCAGTTTCTAGCCTGTGTCTAGCCTGTCCTTAGCCAGTGTCTAGCCTGTGCCTAGCCAGTGTCTAGCCTGTGTCTAGCCTGTGTCTAGCCTGTTTCTAGCCTGTGTCTAGCCTGTGTCTAGCCTGTGTCTAGCCTGTGTCTAGCCTGTGTCTAGCCTGTGTCTAGCCTGTGTCTAGCCTGTGTCTAGCCTGTGTCTAGCCTGTGTCTAGCCTGTGTCTAGCCTGTGTCTAGCCTGTGTCTAGCCTGTGTCTAGCCTGTGTCTAGCCTGTGTCTAGCCTGTGTCTAGCCTGTGTCTAGCCTGTGTCTAGCCTGTGTCTAGCCTGTGTCTAGCCTGTGTCTAGCCTGTGTCTAGCCTGTGGCTAGCCTGTGTCTAGCCTGTGTCTAGCCTGTGTCTAGCCTGTGTCTAGCCTGTGTCTAGCCTGTGCCTAGCCAGTGCCTAGCCAGTGTCTAGCCTGTGCCCAGCCAGTGTCTAGCCTGTGTCTAGCATGTGCCTAGCCTCTGCCTAGCCTGTACGTAGCCAGTGCCTAGCCTCTGCCTAGCCTGTGCCCAGCCAGTGTCTAGCCTGTGTCTAGCCTGTGCCTAGGCAGTTTCTAGCCTGTGTCTAGCCTGTGCTTAGCCAGTGTCTAGTCTGTGCCTAGCCCGTGTCTAGCCTGTGTCTAGCCTCTTTCAAGCCTGTGTCTAGCCTGTTTCAAGCCTGTGTCTAGCCTGTGTCTAGCCTGTGTCTAGCTTGTGTCTAGCCTGTGTCTAGCCTGTGTCTAGCCTGTGTCTAGCCTGTGTCTAGCCTGTGTCTAGCCTGTGCCTAGCCAGTGCCTAGCCAGTGTCTAGCCTGTGCCCTAGCCAGTGTCTAGCCTGTGTCTAGCCTGTGCCTAGCCAGTTTCTAGCCTGTGTCTAGCCTTTGTCTAGCCTGTGTCTAGCCTGTGTCTAGCCTGTGTCTAGCCTGTGTCTAGCCTGTGTCTAGCCTGTGTCTAGCCTGTGTCTAGCCTGTGTCTAGCCTGTGTCTAGCCTGTGTCTAGCCTGTGTCTAGCCTGTGTCTAGCCTGTGTCTAGCCTGTGTCCAGCCAGTGTCTAGCCTGTGTCTAGCCTGTGCCTAGCCAGTTTCTAGCCAGTGTCTAGCCTGTGTCTAGCCTGTGTCTAGCCTGTGTCTAGCCTGTGTCTAGCCAGTGTCTAGCCTGTGTCTAGCCTGTGCCTAGCCTGTGTCTAGCCTGTGTCTAGCCTGTCCTTAGCCAGTGTCTAATCCGTGCCTAGCCAGTGTCTAGCCTGTGTCTAGCCTGTATCTAGCCTGTTTCTAGCCTGTGTCTAGCCTGTGTCTAGCCTGTGTCTAGCCTGTGTCTAGCCTGTGTCTAGCCTGTGTCTAGCCTGTGTCTAGCCTGTGTCTAGCCTGTGTCTAGCCTGTGTCTAGCCTGTGTCTAGCCTGTGTCTAGCCTGTGTCTAGCCTGTGTCTAGCCTGTGTCTAGCCTGTGTCTAGCCTGTGTCTAGCCTGTGTCTAGCCTGTGTCTAGCCTGTGTCTAGCCTGTGTCTAGCCTGTGTCTAGCCTGTGTCTAGCCTGTGTCTAGCCTGTGTCTAGCCTGTGTCTAGCCTGTGTCTAGCCTGTGTCTAGCCTGTGTCTAGCCTGTGTCTAGCCTGTGTCTAGCCTGTGTCTAGCCTGTGTCTAGCCTGTGTCTAGCCTGTGTCTAGCCTGTGTCTAGCCTGTGTCTAGCCTGTGTCTAGCCTGTGTCTAGCCTGTGTCTAGCCTGTGTCTAGCCTGTGTCTAGCCTGTGTCTAGCCTGTGTCTAGCCTGTGTCTAGCGCGTGTGTAGCCTGTGCCTAGCCAGTGTCTAGCCTGTGTCTAGCCTGTGTCTTGCCTGTGTCTAGCCTGTGTCTAGAATGTGTCTAGCCTGTGTCTAGCCTGTGTCTAGCCTGTGTCTAGCCTGTGTCTAGCCTGTGTCTAGCCTGTGTCTAGCCTGTGTCTAGCCTGTGTCTAGCCTGTGTCTAGCCTGTGCCTAGCCTGTGTCTAGCCTGTGCCTAGCCAGTGTCTAGCCTGTGTCTAGCCTGTGTCTAGCCTGTGTCTAGCCTGTGTCTAGCCTGTGTCTAGCCTGTGTCTAGCCTGTGTCTAGCCTGTGTCTAGCCTGTGTCTAGCCTGTGCCCAGCCTGTGTCTTGCCTGTGACTGGCATGTGCCATAGCCTGTGCCAAGCCAGTGTCTAGCCTGTGTCTAGCCTGTGCCTTGCCTAAAACTGGCATGTGCATAGCGTATGCCTAGCCAGTATCTAGCCAAGGCCTAGCCTGTGCCTAGCCAGTGTCTAGCCTTTGTCTAGCCTGTGCATAGCCAGAGTCTAGCCTGTGCCTAGCCAGTGTGTAGCCTGTGTCTAGCCTGTGTCTAGCCTGTGTCTAGCTTGTGTCTAGCCTGTGTCTAGCCTGTGCCTAGCCTGTGTCTAGCCTGTGTCTAGCCTGTGTCAAGTATGTGCCTAGCCTCTGCCTAGCCTGTACCTAGCCAGTGCCTAGCCTCTACCTAGCCAGTTCCTAGCCTGTACCTAGCCAGTGCCTAGCCTGTTCATAGCCATTGTCTAGCCTGTTCATAGCCATTGTCTAGCCTTTGCCTAGCCAGTGTCTAGCCTGTGCCTAGCCAGTGTCTAGCCTGTGCCCAGCCTGTGTCTAGCCTGTGTCTAGCATGTGCCTAGCCAGTTTTTAGACAGTGCTTAGCCAGTGTCTAGTCTGTGCCAAGCCAGTTTCTAGCCTGTGTCTAGCTTGTGTCTAGCCTGTGTCTAGCCTGTGTCTAGCCTGTGTCTAGCCTGTGTCTAGCCTGTGTCTAGCCTGTGTCTAGCCTGTGTCTAGCCTGTGTCTAGCCTGTGTCTAGCCTGTGTCTAGCCTGTGTCTAGCCTGTGTCTAGCCTGTGTCTAGCCTGTGCCTAGCCAGTGCCTAGCCAGTGCCTAGCCAGTGTTTAGCCTGTGCCCAGCCAGTGTCCAGCCTGTGTCTAGCATGTGCCTAGCCTCTGCCTAGCCTGTACGTAGCCAGTGCCTAGCCTCTGCCTAGCCTGTGCCCAGCCAGTTTCTAGCCAGTGTCTAGCCTGTGCCCAGCCAGTGTCTAGCCTGTGTCTAGCCTGTGTCTAGCCTGTATCTAGCCTGTGTCTAGCCTGTGCTTAGCCAGTGTCTAGTCTGTGCCAAGCCCGTGTCTAGCCTGTGTCTAGAATGTGTCTAGCCTGTGTCTAGCCTGTGTCTAGCCTGTGTCAAGCCTGTGTCTAGCCTGTGTCTAGCCTGTGTCTAGCCTGTGTCTAGCCTGTGTCTAGCCTGTGTCTAGCCTGTGTCTAGCCTGTGTCTAGCCTGTGTCTAGCCTGTGCCTAGCCAGTGTCTAGCCTGTGTCTAGCCTGTGCCTAGCCAGTGTCTAGCCTGTGTCTAGCCTGTGCCTAGCCTGTGTCTAGCCTGTGTCTAGCCTTTGTCTAGCCTGTGTCTAGCCTGTGTCTAGCCTGTGTCTAGCCTGTGTCTAGCCTGTGTCTAGCCTGTGTCTAGCCTGTGTCTAGCCTGTGTCTAGCCTGTGTCTAGCCTGTGTCTAGCCAGTGTCTAGCCAGTGTCTTTCCTGTGTCTAGCCTGTGCCTAGCCAGTTTCTAGCCAGTGTCTAGCCTGTGTCTAGCCTGTGTCTAGCCTGTGTCTGGCCTGTGTCTAGCCAGTGTATAGCCTCTGTCTTGCCTGTGCCTAGCCAGTTTCTAGCCTGTGTCTAGCCTGTCCTTAGCCAGTGTCTAATCCGTGCCAAGCCAGTGTCTAGCCTGTGTCTAGCCTAAATCTAGCCTGTTTCTAGCCTGTGTCTAGCCTGTGTCTAGCCTGTGTCTAGCTTGTGTCTAGCCTGTGTCTAGCCTGTGTCTAGCCTGTGTCTAGCCTGTGTCTAGCCTGTGTCTTGCCTGTGTCTAGCCTTTGTCTAGCCTGTGTCTAGCCTGTGTCTAGCCTGTGTCTAGCCTGTGTCTAGCCTGTGTCTAGCCTGTGTCTAGCCTGTGTCTAGCCTGTGTCTAGCCTGTGTCTAGCCTGTGTCTAGCCTGTGTCTAGCCTGTGTCTAGCCTGTGTCTAGCCTGTATCTAGCCTGTTTCTAGCCTGTGTCTAGCCTGTGTCTAGCCTGTGTCTAGCCTGTGTCTAGCCTGTGTCTAGCCTGTGTCTAGCCTGTGTCTAGCCTGTGTCTAGCCTGTGTCTAGCCTGTGTCTAGCCTGTGTCTAGCCTGTGTCTAGCCTGTGTCTAGCCTGTGTCTAGCCTGTGTCAAGCCTGTGTCTAGCCTGTGTCTAGCCAGTGTCTAGCCTGTGTCAAGCCTGTGTCTAGCCTGTGTCTAGCCTGTGTCTAGCGCGTGTGTAGCCTGTGCCTAGCCAGTGTCTAGCCTGTGTCTAGCCTGTGTCTTGCTTGTGTCTAGCCTGTGTCTAGAATGTATCTAGCCTGTGTCTAGCCTGTGTCTAGCCTGTGTCTAGCCTGTGTTTAGCCTGTGTCTAGCCTGTGTCTAGCCTGTGTCTAGCCTGTGTCTAGCCTGTGTCTAGCCTGTGTCTAGCCTGTGTCTAGCCTGTGTCTAGCCTGTGTCTAGCCTGTGTCTAGCCTGTGTCTAGCCTGTGTCTAGCCTGTGTCTAGCCTGTGTCTAGCCTGTGTCTAGCCTGTGTCTAGCCTGTGTCTAGCCTGTGTCTAGCCTGTGTCTTGCCTGTGACTGGCATGTGCATAGCCTGTGCCAAGCCAGTGTCTAGCCTGTGTCTAGCCTGTGCCTTGCCTAAAACTGGCATGTGCATAGCGTATGCCTAGCCAGTATCTAGCCAGTGCCTAGCCTGTGCCTAACCAGTGTCTAGCCTTTGTCTTGCCTGTGCATAGCCAGAGTCTAGCCTGTGCCTAGCCAGTGTGTAGCCTCTGGCTAGCCTGTGTCTAGTCTGTGTCTAGCCTGTGTCTAGTCTGTGTCTAGCCTGTGTCTAGCCTTTGTCTAGCCTGTGTCTAGCCTTTGTCAAGTATGTGCCTAGCCTCTGCCTAGCCTGTACCTAGCCAGTGCCTAGCCTCTACCTAGCCAGTTCCTAGCCTGTAGGCTAGGGCCAGTGCCTAGCCTGTTCATAGCCATTGTCTAGCCTGTTCATAGCCATTGTCTAGCCTTTGCCTAGCCAGTGTCTAGCCTGTGCCTAGCCAGTGTCTAGCCTGTGCCCAGCCTGTGTCTAGCCTGTGTCTAGCATGTGCCTAGCCAGTTTTTAGACTGTGCTTAGCCAGTGTCTAGTCTGTGCCAAGCCAGTTTCTAGCCTGTGTCTAGCCTGTGTCTAGCCTGTGTCTAGTCTGTTTCTACCCTGTGTCTAGCCTGTGTCTAGACTGTGTCTAGCCTGTCTCTAGCTTGTGTCTAGCCTGTGTCTAGCCTGTGTCTAGCCTGTGTCTAGCCTGTGTCTAGCCTGTGTCTAGCTTGTGTCTAGCCTGTGTCTAGCTTGTGTCTAGCCTGTGTCTAGCCTGTGTCTAGCCTGTGTCTAGCCTGTGTCTAGCCTGTGTCTAGCCTGTGTCTAGCCTGTGTCTAGCCAGTGCCTAGCCAGTGTCTAGCCTGTGCCCAGCCAGTGTTTAGCCTGTGTCTAGCCTGTGCCTAGCCAGTTTCTAGCCTGTGTCTAGCCTGTGCTTAGCCAGTGTCTAATCCGTGCCAAGCCAGTGTCTAGCCTGTGTCTAGCCTGTGTCTAGCCTGTTTCAAGCCTGTGTCTAGCCTGTGTCTAGCCTGTGTCTAGCCTGTGTCTAGCCTGTGTCTAGCCTGTGTCTAGCCTGTGTCTAGCCTGTGTCTAGCCTGTGTCTAGCCTGTGTCTAGCCTGTGTCTAGCCTGTGTCTAGCCTGTGCCTAGCCAGTGCCTAGCCAGTGTCTAGCCTGTGCCCAGCCAGTGTCTAGCCTGTGTCTAGCATGTGGCTAGCCTCTGCCTAGCCTGTACGTAGCCAGTGCCTAGCCTCTGCCTAGCCTGTGCCCAGCCAGTGTCTAGCCTGTGTCTAGCCTGTGCCTAGGCAGTTTCTAGCCTGTGTCTAGCCTGTGCTTAGCCAGTGTCTAGTCTGTGCCAAGCCCGTGTCTAGCCTGTGTCTAGCCTGTTTCTAGCCTGTGTCTAGCCTGTTTCAAGCCTGTGTCTAGCCTGTGTCTAGCCTGTGTCTAGCCTGTGTCTAGCTTGTGTCTAGCCTGTGTCTAGCCTGTGTCTAGCCTGTGTCTAGCCTGTGTCTAGCCTGTGCCTAGCCAGTGCCTAGCCAGTGTCTAGCCTGTGCCCAGCCAGTGTCTAGCCTGTGTCTAGCCTGTGCCTAGCCAGTTTCTAGCCTGTGTCTAGCCTTTGTCTAGCCTGTGTCTAGCCTGTGTCTAGCCTGTGTCTAGCCTGTGTCTAGCCTGTGTCTAGCCTGTGTCTAGCCTGTGTCTAGCCTGTGTCTAGCCTGTGTCTAGCCTGTGTCTAGTCTGTGTCTAGCCTTTGCCTAGACAGTGTCTAGCCTGTGCCCAGCCAGTGTCTAGCCTGTGTCTAGCCTGTGCCTAGCCAGTTTCTAGCCAGTGTCTAGCCTGTGTCTAGCCTGTGTCTAGCCTGTGTCTGGCCTGTGTCTAGCCAGTGTATAGCCTCTGTCTCGCCTGTGCCTAGCCAGTTTCTAGCCTGTGTCTAGCCTGTCCTTAGCCAGCGTCTAATCCGTGCCAAGCCAGTGTCTAGCCTGTGTCTAGCCTGTATCTAGCCTGTTTCTAGCCTGTGTCTAGCCTGTGCATAGCCAGGGTCTAGCCTGTGCCTAGCCAGTGTGTAGCCTCTGTCTAGCCTGTGTCTAGTCTGTGTCTAGCCTGTGTCTAGTCTTTGTCTAGCCTGTGTCTAGCCTTTGTCTAGCCTGTGTCTAGCCTGTGTCAAGTATGTGCCTAGCCTCTGCCTAGCCTGTACCTAGCCAGTGCCTAGCCTCTACCTAGCCAGTTCCTAGCCTGTACCTAGCCAGTGCCTAGCCTGTTCATAGCCATTGTCTAGCCTGTTCATAGCCATTGTCTAGCCTTTGCCTAGCCAGTGTCTAGCCTGTGCCTAGCCAGTGTCTAGCCTGTGCCCAGCCTGTGTCTAGCCTGTGTCTAGCATGTGCCTAGCCAGTTTTTAGACTGTGCTTAGCCAGTGTCTAGTCTGTGCCAAGCCAGTTTCTAGCCTGTGTCTAGCCTGTGTCTAGTCTGTTTCTAGCCTGTGTCTAGCCTGTGTCTAGACTGTGTCTAGCCTGTCTCTAGCTTGTGTCTAGCCTGTGTCTAGCCTGTGTCTAGCCTGTGTCTAGCCTGTGTCTAGCCTGTGTCTAGCCTGTGTCTAGCTTGTGTCTAGCCTGTGTCTAGCTTGTGTCTAGCCTGTGTCTAGCCTGTGTCTAGCCTGTGTCTAGCCTGTGTCTAGCCTGTGCCTAGCCAGTGCCTAGCCAGTGTTTAGCCTGTGCCCAGCCAGTGTCTAGCCTGTGTCTAGCATGTGCCTAGCCTCTGCCTAGCCTGTACGTAGCCAGTGCCTAGCCTCTGCCTAGCCTGTGCCCAGCCAGTTTCTAGCCTGTGTCTAGCCTGTGCTTAGCCAGTGTCTAGCCTGTTTGTAGCCTGTGTCTAGCCTGTTTCAAGCCTGTGTCTAGCCTGTGTCTAGCCTGTGTCTAGCTTGTGTCTAGCCTGTGTCTAGCCTGTGTCTAGCCTGTGCCTAGCCAGTGCCTAGCCAGTGTCTAGCCTGTGCCCAGCCAGTGTCTAGCCTGTGTCTAGCCTGTGCCTAGCCAGTTTATAGCCTGTGTCTAGCCTTTGTCTAGCCTGTGTCTAGCCTGTGTCTAGCCTGTGTCTAGCCTGTGTCTAGCCTGTGTCTAGCCTGTATCTAGCCTGTGTCTAGTCTGTGTCTAGCCTGTGCCTAGCCTGTGTCTAGCCTGTGTCTAGCCTGTGTCTAGCCTGTGTCTAGCCTGTGTCAAGCCTGTGTCTAGCCTGTGTCTAGCCTGTGTCTAGCGCGTGTGTAGCCTGTGCCTAGCCAGTTTCTAGCAAGTGTCTAGCCTGTGTCTAGCCTGTATCTAGCCTGTGTCTGGCCTGTGTCTAGCCAGTGTATAGCCTCTGTCTAGCCTGTGCCTAGCCAGTTACTAGCTTGTGTCTAGCCTGTCCTTAGCCAGTGTCTAATCCGTGCCAAGCCAGTGTCTAGCCTGTGTCTAGCCTGTATCTAGCCTGTTTTTAGCCTGTGTCTAGCCTGTGTCTAGCCTGTGTCTAGCTTGTGTCTAGCCTGTGTCTAGCCTGTGTCTAGCCTCTGTCTAGCCTTTGCCTAGCCAGTTTCTAGCCTGTGTCTAGCCTGTGCTTAGCCAGTGTCTTATCCGTGCCAAGCCAGTGTCTAGCCTGTGTCTAGCCTGTGTCTAGCCTGTGTCTAGCCTGTGTCTAGCCTGTGTCTAGCCTGTGTCTAGCCTGTGTCTCAGCCTGTGTCTAGCCTGTGTCTAGCCTGTGTCTAGCCTGTGTCTAGCCTGTGTGTAGCCTGTGCCTAGCCAGTGTCTAGCCTGTGTCTAGCCTGTGTCTTGCCTGTGTCTAGCCTGTTTCTAGAATGTGTCTAGCCTGTGTCTAGCCTGTGTCTAGCCTGTGTCTAACTTGTGTCTAGCCTGTGTCTAGCCTGTGTCTAGCCTGTGTCTAGCCTGTGTCTAGCCTGTGTCTAGCCTGTGCATAGCCAGAGTCTAGCCTGTGCCTAGCCAGTGTGTAGCCTCTGTCTAGCCTGTGTCTAGTCTGTGTCTAGCCTGTGTCTAGTCTTTGTCTAGCCTGTGTCTAGCCTTTGTCTAGCCTGTGTCTAGCCTGTGTCAAGTCTGTGCCTAGCCTCTGCCTAGCCTGTACCTAGCCAGTGCCTAGCCTCTACCTAGCCAGTTCCTAGCCTGTACCTAGCCAGTGCCTAGCCTGTTCATAGCCATTGTCTAGCCTGTTCATAGCCATTGTCTAGCCTGTTCATAGCCATTGTCTAGCCTTTGCCTAGCCAGTGTCTAGCCTGTGCCTAGCCAGTGTCTAGCCTGTGCCCAGCCTGTGTCTAGCCTGTGTCTAGCATGTGCCTAGCCAGTTTTTAGACTGTGCTTAGCCAGTGTCTAGTCTGTGCCAAGCCAGTTTCTAGCCTGTGTCTAGCCTGTGTCTAGTCTGTTTCTAGCCTGTGTCTAGCCTGTGTCTAGACTGTGTCTAGCCTGTCTCTAGCTTGTGTCTAGCCTGTGTCTAGCCTGTGTCTAGCCTGTGTCTAGCCTGTGTCTAGCCTGTGTCTAGCCTGTGTCTAGCTTGTGTCTAGCCTGTGTCTAGCTTGTGTCTAGCCTGTGTCTAGCCTGTGTCTAGCCTGTGTCTAGCCTGTGTCTAGCCTGTGTCTAGCCTGTGCCTAGCCAGTGCCTAGCCAGTGTTTAGCCTGTGCCCAGCCAGTGTCTAGCCTGTGTCTAGCATGTGCCTAGCCTCTGCCCAGCCTGTACGTCGCCAGTGCCTAGCCTCTGCCTAGCCTGTGCCCAGCCAGTTTCTAGCCTGTGTCTAGCCTGTGCTTAGCCAGTGTCTAGCCTGTTTGTAGCCTGTGTCTAGCCTGTTTCAAGCCTGTGTCTAGCCTGTGTCTAGCCTGTGTCTAGCTTGTGTCTAACCTGTGTCTAGCCTGTGTCTAGCCTGTGCCTAGCCAGTGCCTAGCCAGTGTCTAGCCTGTGCACAGCCAGTGTCTAGCCTGTGTCTAGCCTGTGCCTAGCCAGTTTATAGCCTGTGTCTAGCCTTTGTCTAGCCTGTGTCTAGCCTGTGTCTAGCCTGTGTCTAGCCTGTGTCTAGCCTGTGTCTAGCCTGTGTCTAGCCTGTGTCTAGCCTGTGTCTAGCCTGTGTCTAGCCTGTGTCTAGTCTGTGTCTAGCCTGTGCCTAGCCTGTGTCTAGCCTGTGTCTAGCCTGTGTCTAGCCTGTGTCTACCCTGTGTCTAGCCTGTGTCTAGCCTGTGTCTAGCCTGTGTCTAGCCTGTGTGTAGCCTGTGCCTAGCCAGTTTCTAGCCAGTGTCTAGCCTGTGTCTAGCCTGTATCTAGCCTGTGTCTGGCCTGTGTCTAGCCAGTGTATAGCCTCTGTCTAGCCTGTGCCTAGCCAGTTTCTAGCCTGTGTCTAGCCTGTCCTTAGCCAGTGTCTAATCCGTGCCAAGCCAGTGTCTAGCCTGTGTCTAGCCTGTATCTAGCCTGTTTTTAGCCTGTGTCTAGCCTGTGTCTAGCCTGTGTCTAGCTTGTGTCTAGCCTGTGTCTAGCCTGTGTCTAGCCTCTGTCTAGCCTTTGCCTAGCCAGTTTCTAGCCTGTGTCTAGCCTGTCCTTAGCCAGTGTCTTATCCGTGCCAAGCCAGTGTCTAGCCTGTGTCTAGCCTGTGTCTAGCCTGTGTCTAGCCTGTGTCTAGCCTGTGTCTAGCCTGTGTGTAGCCTGTGCCTAGCCAGTGTCTAGCCTGTGTCTAGCCTGTGTCTTGCCTGTGTCTAGCCTGTTTCTAGAATGTGTCTAGCCTGTGTCTAGCCTGTGTCTAGCCTGTGTCTAGCCTGTGTCTAGCCTGTGTCTAGCCTGTGTCTAGCCTGTGTCTAGCCTGTGTCTAGCCTGTGTCTAGCCTGTGTCTAGCCTGTGCCTAGCCAGTGTCTAGCCTGTGCCCAGCCAGTGTCTAGCCTGTGTCTAGCCTGTGTCTAGCCTGTGTCTAGCCTGTGTCTAGCCTGTGTCTAGCCTGTGTCTAGCCTGTGTCTAGCCTGTGTCTAGCCTGTGTCTAGCCTGTGTCTAGCCTGTGTCTAGCCTGTGTCTAGCCTGTGCCTAGCCTGTGTCTTGCCTGTGACTGGCATGTGCATAGCGTATGCCTAGCCAGTATCTAGCCAGTGCCTAGCCTGTGCCTAGCCAGTGTCTAGCCTTTGTCTAGCCTGTGCATAGCCAGAGTCTAGTCTGTGCCTAGCCAGTGTGTAGCCTCTGTCTAGCCTGTGTCTAGTCTGTGTCTAGCCTGTGTCTAGTCTGTGTCTAGCCTGTGTCTAGCCTGTGTCAGCGTGTCTAGCCTTTGTCTAGCCTGTGTCTAGCCTGTGTCAAGTATGTGCCTAGCCTCTGCCTAGCCTGTACCTAGCCAGTGCCTAGCCTCTACCTAGCCAGTTCCTAGCCTGTACCTAGCCAGTGCCTAGCCTGTTCATAGCCATTGTCTAGCCTGTTCATAGCCATTGTCTAGCCTTTGCCTAGCCAGTGTCTAGCCTGTGCCTAGCCTGTGTCTAGCCTGTGCCCAGCCTGTGTCTAGCCTGTGTCTAGCATGTGCCTAGCCAGTTTTTAGACTGTGCTTAGCCAGTGTCTAGTCTGTGCCAAGCCAGTTTCTAGCCTGTGTCTAGCCTGTGTCTAGTCTGTTTCTAGCCTGTGTCTAGCCTGTGTCTAGACTGTGTCTAGCCTGTCTCTAGCTTGTGTCTAGCCTGTGTCTAGCCTGTGTCTAGCCTGTGTCTAGCCTGTGTCTAGCCTGTGTCTAGCCTGTGTCTAGCCTGTGCCTAGCCAGTGTCTAGCCTGTGCCCAGCCAGTGTCTAGCCTGTGCCCAGCCAGTGTCTAGCCTGTGCCCAGCCAGTGTCTAGCCTGTGTCTAGCCTGTGCCTAGCCAGTTTCTAGCCTGTGTCTAGCCTGTGTCTAGCCTGTGTCTAGCCAGTTTCTAGCCTGTGTCTAGCCTGTGACTAGCCTGTGTCTAGCCAGTGCCTAGCCTCTGCCTAGCCTCTGCCTAGCCAGTGCCTAGCCTCTGCCTAGCCTGTGTCTAGCCTGTGTCTAGCCTGTGCCTAGCCAGTTTCTAGCCTGTGTCTAGCCTGTGTCTAGCCTGTGCCTAGCCAGTTTCTAGCCTGTGTCTAGCCTGTGCTTAGCCAGTGTCTAGTCTGTGCCAAGCCCGTGTCTAGCCTGTGTCTGGCCTGTGTCGAGCCTGTGTCTAGCCTGTGTCTAGCCTGTGTCTAGCCTGTGTCTAGCCTGTGTCTAGCCTGTGTCTACCCTGTGTCTAGCATGTGCCTAGCCTGTTCCTAGCCTGTACCTAGCCAGTGTGTAGCCTGTGTCTAGCCTGTGTCTAGCCTGTGTCTAGCGCGTGTGTAGCCTGTGCCTAGCCATGTCTAGCCTGTGTCTAGCCTGTGTCTTGCCTGTGTCTAGCCTGTTTCTAGAATGTGTCTAGCCTGTGTCTAGCCTGTGTCTAGCCTGTGTCTAACTTGTGTCTAGCCTGTCCTTAGCCAGTGTCTTATCCGTGCCAAGCCAGTGTCTAGCCTGTGTCTAGCCTGTGTCTAGCCTGTGTCTAGCCTGTGTCTAGCCTGTGTCTAGCCTGTGTCTAGCCTGTGTCTAGCCTGTGTCTAGCCTGTGTCTAGCCTGTGTCTAGCCTGTGTCTAGCCTGTGTCTAGCGCGTGTGTAGCCTGTGCCTAGCCAGTGTCTAGCCTGTGTCTAGCCTGTTTCTAGAATGTGTCTAGCCTGTGTCTAGCCTGTGTCTAGCCTGTGTCTAACTTGTGTCTAGCCTGTGTCTAGCCTGTGTCTAACCTGTGTCTAGCCTGTGTCTTGCCTGTGTCTAGCCTGTGTCTAGCCTGTGTCTAGCCTGTGCCTAGCCAGTGTCTAGCCTGTGCCCAGCCAGTGTCTAGCCTGTGTCTAGCCTGTGTCTAGCCTGTGTCTAGCCTGTGTCTAGCCTGTGTCTAGCCTGTGTCTAGCCTGTGTCTAGCCTGTGCCTAGCCTGTGTCTTGCCTGTGACAGGCATGTGCATAGCCTGTGCCAAGCCAGTGTCTAGCCTGTGTCTAGCCTGTGCCTTGCCTAAAACTGGCATGTGCATAGCGTATGCCTAGCCAGTATCTAGCCAGTGCCTAGCCTGTGCCTAGCCAGTGTCTAGCCTTTGTCTAGCCTGTGCATAGCCAGAGTCTAGCCTGTGCCTAGCCAGTGTGTAGCCTCTGTCTAGCCTGTGTCTAGCGCGTGTGTAGCCTGTGCCTAGCCAGTGTCTAGCCTGTGTCTAGCCTGTGTCTTGCCTGTGTCTAGCCTGTTTCTAGAATGTGCCTAGCCTCTGCCTAGCCTGTACCTAGCCTCTGCCTAGCCTGTACCTAGCCATTGCCTAGCCTCTACCTAGCCAGTTCCTAGCCTGTACCTAGCCAGTGCCTAGCCTGTTCATAGCCATTGTCTAGCCTGTTCATAGCCATTGTCTAGCCTTTGCCTAGCCAGTGTCTAGACTGTGCCTAGCCAGTGTCTAGCCTGTGCCCAGCCTGTGTCTAGCCTGTGTCTAGCATGTGCCTAGCCAGTTTTTAGACTGTGCTTAGCCAGTGTCTAGTCTGTGCCAAGCCAGTTTCTAGCCTGTGTCTAGCCTGTGTCTAGTCTGTTTCTAGCCTGTGTCTAGCCTGTGTCTAGACTGTGTCTAGCCTGTCTCTAGCTTGTGTCTAGCCTGTGTCTAGCCTGTGTCTAGCCTGTGTCTAGCCTGTGTCTAGCCTGTGTCTAGCCTGTGTCTAGCCTGTGTCTAGCCTGTGCCTAGCCAGTGTCTAGCCTGTGCCCAGCCAGTGTCTAGCCTGTGCCCAGCCAGTGTCTAGCCTGTGCCCAGCCAGTGTCTAGCCTGTGCCAGCCAGTGTCTAGCCTGTGTCTAGCCTGTGCCTAGCCAGTTTCTAGCCTGTGTCTAGCCTGTGTCTAGCCTGTGCCAAGCCAGTTTCTAGCCTGTGTCTAGCCTGTGACTAGCCTGTGTCTAGCCAGTGCCTAGCCAGTGCCTAGCCTCTGCCTAGCCTGTGTCTAGCCTGTGTCTAGCCTGTGTCTAGCCTGTGCCTAGCCAGTTTCTAGCCTGTGTCTAGCCTGTGTCTAGCCTGTGCCTAGCCAGTTTCTAGCCTGTGTCTAGCCTGTGCTTAGCCAGTGTCTAGTCTGTGCCAAGCCCGTGTCTAGCCTGTGTCTGGCCTGTGTCGAGCCTGTGTCTAGCCTGTGTCTAACCAGTGTCTAGCCTGTGTCTAGCCTGTGTCTACCCTGTGTCTAGCATGTGCCTAGCCTGTTCCTAGCCTGTACCTAGCCAGTGCCTAGCCTGTGCCTACCCAGTGTCTAGCCTGTGCCCAGCCAGTGTCTAGCCTGTGTCTAGCCTGTGCCTAGCCTGTTCCGAGCCTGTGGCTAGCCAGTGTCTAGCCTGTGTCTAGCCTGTGCCTTGCCTAAAACTGGCATGTGCATAGCGTATGCCTAGCCAGTATCTAGCCAGTGCCTAGCCTGTGCCTAGCCAGTGTCTAGCCTTTGTCTAGCCTGTGCATAGCCTGTGCCTAGCCAGTTTCTAGCCTGTGTCTAGCCTTTGTCTAGCCTGTGTCTAGCCTGTGTCTAGCCTGTGTCTAGGCTGTGTCTAGCCTGTGTCTAGCCTGTGTCTAGCCTGTGTCTAGCCTGTGTCTAGCCTGTGTCTAGCCTATGTCTAGCCTGTGTCTTGCTCTTGTCTAGCCTGTGTCTAGAATGTGTCTAGCCTGTGTCTAGCCTGTGTCTAGCCTGTGTCTAGCCTGTGTCTAGCCTGTGTCTAGCCTGTGTCTAGCCTGTGTCTAGCCTGTGTCTAGCCTGTGTCTAGCCTGTGTCTAGCCTGTGTCTAGCCTGTGTCTAGCCTGTGTCTAGCCTGTGTCTAGCCTGTGTCTAGCCTGTGTCTAGCCTGTGTCTAGCCTGTGTCTAGCCTGTATCTAGCCTGTTTCTAGCCTGTGTCTAGCCTGTGTCTAGCCTGTGTCTAGCTTGTGTCTAGCCTGTGTCTAGCCTGTGTCTAGCCTGTGTCTAGCCTGTGTCTAGAATGTGTCTAGCCTGTGTCTAGCCTGTGTCTAGCCTGTGTCTAGCCTGTGTCTAGCCTGTGTCTTGCCTGTGTCTAGAATGTGTCTAGCCTGTGTCTAGCCTGTGTCTAGCCTGTGTCTAGCCTGTGTCTAGCGCGTGTGTAGCCTGTGCCTAGCCAGTGTCTAGCCTGTGTCTAGCCTGTGTCTAGCCTGTGTCTAGAATGTGTCTAGCCTGTGTCTAGCATGTCTAGCCTGTGTCTAGCTTGTGTCTAGCCTGTGTCTAGCCTGTGTCTAGCCTGTGTCTAGCCTGTGTCAAGTATGTGCCTAGCCTCTGCCTAGCCTGTACCTAGCCAGTGCCTAGCCTCTACCTAGCCAGTACCTAGCCTGTACCTAGCCAGTGCCTAGCCTGTTCATAGCCATTGTCTAGCCTGTTTATAGCCATTGTCTAGCCTTTGCCTAGCCAGTGTCTAGCCTGTGCCTAGCCAAAGTCTAGCCTGTGCCCAGCCTGTGTCTAGCCTGTGTCTAGCATGTGCCTAACCAGTTTGTAGACTGTGCTTAGCCAGTGTCTAGTCTGTGCCAAGCCAGTTTCTAGCCTGTGTCTAGCCTATGTCTAGTCTGTTTCTAGCCTGTGTCTAGCCTGTGTCTAGACTGTGTCTAGCCTGTCTCTAGCTTGTGTCTAGCCTGTGGCTAGCCTGTGTCTAGCCTGTGTCTAGCCTGTGTCTAGCCTGTGTCTAGCCTGTGTCTAGCCTATGCCTAGCCAGTGTCTAGCCTGTGCCCAGCCAGTGTCTAGCCTGTGCCCAGCCAGTGTCTAGCCTGTGTCTAGCCTGTGCCTAGCCAGTTTCTAGCCTGTGTCTAGCCTGTGACTAGCCTGCGTCTAGCCTGTGTCTAGCCTGTGTCTAGCATGTGCCTAGCCTCTGCCTAGCCTGTACCTAGCCAGTGCCTAGCCTCTGCCTAGCCTGTGCCCAGCCAGTGTCTAGCCTGTGTCTAGCCTGTGCCTAGCCAGTTTCTAGCCTGTGTCTAGCCTGTGCTTAGCCAGTGTCTAGTCTGTGCCAAGCCCGTGTCTAGCCTGTGTCTGGCCTGTGTCTAGCCTGTATCTAGCCTGTTTCAAGCCTGTGTCTAGCCTGTGTCTAGCCTGTGTCTAGCTTGTGTCTAGCCTGTGTCTAGCCTGTGTCGAGCCTGTGTCTAGCCTGTGTCTAGCCTGTGTCTAGCCTGTGTCTAGCCTGTGTCTAGCCTGTGTCTACCCTGTGTCTAGCATGTGCCTAGCCTCTTCCTAGCCTGTACCTAGCCAGTGCCTAGCCTGTGCCTAGCCAGTGTCTAGCCTGTGCCCAGCCAGTGTCTAGCCTGTGTCTAGCCTGTGCCTAGCCTGTAACTTGCCTGTGTCTAGCCTGTGCCTAGCCTGTAACTAGCCTGTGTCTAGCCAGTGTCTAGCATGTGTCTAGCCTGTGCCTTGCCTAAAACTGGCATGTGCATAGCGTATGCCTAGCCAGTATCTAGCCAGTGCCTAACCTGTGCCTAGCCAGTGCCTAGCCAGTGTCTAGCCTTTGTCTAGCCTGTGTCTAGCCTTTGTCTAGCGCGTGTGTAGCCTGTGTCTAGCCTGTGTCTAGCCTGTGTCTAGCCTGTAACTAGCCTGTGTCTAGCCTGTGTCTAGCCTGTGTCTAGAATGTGTCTAGCCTGTGTCTAGCCTGTGTCTAGCCTGTGTATAGAATGTGTCTAGCCTGTTTCTAGCCTGTGTCTAGCCTTTGTCTAGCGCGTGTGTAGCCTGTGCCTAGCCAGTGTCTAGCCTGTGTCTAGCCTGTGTCTTGCCTGTGTCTAGCCTGTGTCTAGAATGTGTCTAGCCTGTGTCTAGCCTGTGTCTAGCCTGTGTCTAGCCTGTGTCTAGCCTGTGTCAAGTATGTGCCTAGCCTCTGCCTAGCCTGTACCTAGCCAGTGCCTAGCCTCTACCTAGCCAGTACCTAGCCTGTACCTAGCCAGTGCCTAGCCTGTTCATAGCCATTGTCTAGCCTGTTTATAGCCATTGTCTAGCCTTTGCCTAGCCAGTGTCTAGCCTGTGCCTAGCCAAAGTCTAGCCTGTGCCCAGCCTGTGTCTAGCCTGTGTCTAGCATGTGCCTAACCAGTTTGTAGACTGTGCTTAGCCAGTGTCTAGTCTGTGCCAAGCCAGTTTCTAGCCTGTGTCTAGCCTGTGTCTAGTTTGTTTCTAGCCTGTGTCTAGCCTGTGTCTAGACTGTGTCTAGCCTGTCTCTAGCTTGTGTCTAGCCTGTGTCTAGCCTGTGTCTAGCCTGTGTCTAGCCTGTGTCTAGCCTGTGTCTAGCCTATGCCTAGCCAGTGTCTAGCCTGTGCCCAGCCAGTGTCTAGCCTGTGTCTAGCCTGTGCCTAGCCAGTTTCTAGCCTGTGTCTAGCCTGTGACTAGCCTGTGTCTAGCCTGTGTCTAGCCTGTGTCTAGCATGTGCCTAGCCTCTGCCTAGCCTGTACCTAGCCTCTGCCTAGCCTGTACCTAGCCTCTGCCTAGCCTGTACCTAGCCAGTGCCTAGCCTCTGCCTAGCCTGTGCCCAGCCAGTGTCTAGCCTGTGTCTAGCCTGTATCAAGCCTGTGTCTAGCCTGTGTCTAGCTTGTGTCTAGCCTGTGTCGAGCCTGTGTCTAGCCTGTGTCTAGCCTGTGTCTACCCTGTGTCTAGCATGTGCCTAGCCTCTTCCTAGCCTGTACCTAGCCAGTGCCTAGCCTGTGACTAGCCAGTGTCTAGCCTGTGCCCAGCCAGTGTCTAGCCTGTGCCCAGCCAGTGTCTAGCCTGTGTCTAGCCTGTGCCTAGCCTGTAACTAGCCTGTGTCTAGCCAGTGTCTAGCATGTGTCTAGCCTGTGCCTTGCCTAAAACTGGCATGTGTATAGCGTATGCCTAGCCAGTATCTAGCCAGTGCCTAGCCTGTGCCTAGCCAGTGTCTAGCCTTTGTCTATCCTGTGCATAGCCTGTGCCTAGCCTGTGTCTAGCCTGTGTCTAGCCTGTGTCTAGCCTGTTTCTATCCTGTGCCTAGCCAGTGTCTAGCCAGTGTATAGCCTCTGTCTAGCCTGTGCCTAGCCAGTTTCTAGCCTGTGTCTAGCCTGTGCTTAGCCAGTGTCTAGTCTGTGCCAAGCCAGTGTCTAGCCTGTGTCTAGCCTGTATCTAGCCTGTTTCTAGCCTGTGTCTAGCCTGTGTCTAGCCTGTGTCTAGTTTGTGTCTAGCCTGTGTCTTGCCTAGCCTGTGTCTAGCCTGTATCTAGCCTGTGTCTAGCCTGTGTCTAGAATGTGTCTAGCCTGTGTCTAGCCTGTGTCTAGCCTGTGTCTAGCCTGTGTCTAGCCTGTGTCTAGCCTGTGTCTAGCCTGTGTCTAGCCTGTGTCTAGCCTGTGTCTAGCCTGTGTCTAGCCTGTGTCTAGCCTGTGTCTAGCCTGTGTCTAGCCTGTGTCTAGCCTGTGTCTAGCCTGTGCTTAGCCAGTGTCTAGTCTGTGCCAAGCCAGTGTCTAGCCTGTGTCTAGCCAGTGTCTAGCCTGTGTCTAGCCTGTATCTAGCCTGTTTCTAGCCTGTGTCTAGCCTGTGTCTAGCCTGTGTCTAGCTTGTGTCTAGCCTGTGTCTAGCCTGTGTCTAGCCTGTGTCTAGCCTGTATCTAGCCTGTGTCTAGCCTGTGTCTAGCCTGTGTCTAGCCTGTGTCTAGCCTGTGTCTAGCCTGTGTCTAGCCTGTGTCTAGCCTGTGTCTAGCCTGTGTCTAGCCTGTGTCTAGCCTGTGTCTAGCCTGTGTCTAGCCTGTGTCTAGCCTGTGTCTAGCCTGTGTCTAGCCTGTGTCTAGCCTGTGTCTAGCCTGTGTCTAGCCTGTGTCTAGCGCGTGTGTAGCCTGTGCCTAGCCAGTGTCTAGCCAGTGTATAGCCTCTGTCTAGCCTGTGCCTAGCCAGTTTCTAGCCTGTGTCTAGCCTGTGCTAAGCCAGTGTATAGTCTGTGCCAAGCCAGTGTCTAGCCTGTGTCTAGCCTGTAACTAGCCAGTTTCTAGCCTGTGTCTAGCCTGTGCTTAGCCAGTGTCTAGTCTGTGCCAAGCCCGTGTCTAGCCTGTGTCTAGCCTATGTCTAGCCTGTGTCTAGCCTGTGTCTAGCCTGTGTCTAGCCTGTGTCTAGCCTGTGCTTAGCCAGTGTCTAGTCTGTGCCAAGCTCGTGTTTAGCCTGTGTCTAGCCTGTGTCTAGCCTGTGTCTAGCCTGTGTCTAGCCTGTTTCAAGCCTGTGTCTAGCCTGTGTCTAGCTTGTTTCTAGCCTGTGTCTAGCCTGTGTCTAGCCTGTGTCTAGCCTGTGTCTAGCCTGTGTCTAGCCTGTGTCTAGCCTGTGCCTAGCCAGTGTCTAGCCTGTGCCCAGCCAGTGTCTAGCCTGTGTCTAGCCTGTGCCTAGCCAGTTTCTAGCCTTTGTCTATCCTTTGTCTAGCCTGTGTCTAGCCTGTGTCTAGCCTGTGTCTAGCCTGTGTCTAGCCTGTGTCTAGCCTGTGCTTAGCCAGTGTCTAGCCTGTGCTTAGCCAGTGTCTAGTCTGTGCCAAGCTCGTGTTTAGCCTGTGTCTAGCCTGTGTCTAGCCTGTGTCTAGCCTGTTTCAAGCCTGTGTCTAGCCTGTGTCTAGCCTGTGTCTAGCCTGTGTCTAGCTTGTGTCTAGCCTGTGTCTAGCTTGTGTCTAGCCTGTGTCTAGCCTGTGTCTAGCCTGTGTCTAGCCTGTGTCTAGCCTGTGTCTAGCCTGTGCCTAGCCAGTGTCTAGCCTGTGCCCAGCCAGTGTCTAGCCTGTGTCTAGCCTGTGCCTAGCCAGTTTGTAGCCTTTGTCTAGCCTTTGTCTAGCCTGTGTCTAGCCTGTGTCTAGCCTGTGTCTAGCCTGTGTCTAGCCTGTGTCTAGCCTGTGTCTGGCCTGTGTCTAGCCTGTGTCCAGCCTGTGTCTAGACTGTGTCTAGCCTGTGTCTTGCCTGTGTCTAGCCTGTGTCTAGTCTGTGTCTAGCCTGTGCCTAGCCAGTGTCTAGCCTGTGCCCAGCCAGTGTCTAGCCTGTGTCTACCCTGTGCCTAGCCAGTTTCTAGCCAGTGTCTAGCCTGTGTCTAGGCTGTGTCTAGCCTGTATCTTGCCTGTGTCTCGCCTGTGTCTAGCCTGTGCCTAGGCTGTGTCTAGCCTGTGTCTAGCCTGTGTCTAGCCTGTGTCTAGCCTGTGTCTAGCCTGTGTCTAGCATGTGTCTAGCCTGTGTCTAGCCTGTGTCTAGCCTGTGTCTAGCCTGTGTCTAGCCTGTGCCTAGCCAGTGTCTAGCCAGTGTATAGCCTCTGTCTAGCCTGTGCCTAGCCAGTTTCTAGCCTGTGTCTAGCCTGTGCTTAGCCAGTGTCTAGTCTGTGCCAAGCCAGTGTCTAGCCTGTGTCTAGCCTGTATCTAGCCTGTTTCTAGCCTGTGTCTAGCCTGTGTCTAGCCTGTGTCTAGCTTGTGTCTAGCCTGTGTCTAGCCTGTGTCTAGCCTGTGTCTAGCCTGTGTCTAGCCTGTGTCTAGCCTGTGTCTAGCCTGTGTTTAGCCTGTGTCTTGCCTGTGTCTAGCCTGTGTCTAGCCTGTGTCTTGCCAGTGTCTAGCCTGTGTCTAGAATGTGTTTAGCCTGTGTCTAGCCTGTGTCTAGCCTGTGTCTAGCCTGTGTCTAGCCTATGTCTAGACTGTGTCTAGCCTGTGTCTAGCCTGTGTCTAGCCTTTGTATAGCCTGTGTCTAGCCTTTGTATAGCCTGTGTCTAGCCTCTGTCTAGCCTGTGTCTAGCCTCTGTCTAGCCTGTGTCTAGCCTGTGTCTAGCCTGTGTCTAGCCTGTGTCTAGCCTGTGTCTAGCCTGTGTCTAGCCTGTGTCTAGCCTGTGTTTAGCCTGTGTCTTGCCTGTGTCTAGCCTGTGTCTAGCCTGTGTCTTGCCAGTGTCTAGCCTGTGTCTAGAATGTGTTTAGCCTGTGTCTAGCCTGTGTCTAGCCTGTGTCTAGCCTGTGTCTAGCCTATGTCTAGACTGTTTCTAGCCTGTGTCTAGCCTGTGTCTAGCCTGTGTCTAGCTTGTGTCTAGCCTGTGTCTAGCCTGTGTCTAGCCTGTGTCTAGCCTGTGTCTAGCCTGTGTCTAGCCTGTGTCTAGCCTGTGTTTAGCCTGTGTCTTGCCTGTGTCTAGCCTGTGTCTAGCCTGTGTCTTGCCAGTGTCTAGCCTGTGTCTAGAATGTGTTTAGCCTGTGTCTAGCCTGTGTCTAGCCTGTGTCTAGCCTGTGTCTAGCCTATGTCTAGACTGTGTCTAGCCTGTGTCTAGCCTGTGTCTAGCCTTTGTATAGCCTGTGTCTAGCCCATGTATAGCCTGTGTCTAGCCTCTGTCTAGCCTGTGTCTAGCCTCTGTCTAGCCTGTGTCTAGCCTGTGTCTAGCCTGTGTCTAGCCTGTGTCTAGCCTGTGTCTAGCCTGTGTCTAGCCTGTGTCTAGCCTGTGTCTAGCCTGTGTTTAGCCTGTGTCTACCCTGTGTCTAGCCTGTGTCTAGCCTGTGTCTAGCCTGTGTCTAGCCTGTGTCTAGCCTGTGTCTAGCCTGTGTCTAGCCTGTGTCTGGCCTGTGTCTAGCCTGTGTCTAGCGCGTGTGTAGCTTCTGCCTAGCCAGTGTCTAGCCTGTGTCTAGCCTGTGTCTTGCCTGTATCTAGCCTGTGTCTAGAATGTGTCTAGCCTGTGTCTAGCCTGTGTCTAGCCTGTGTCTAGCCTGTGTCTAGCCTGTGTCTAGCTTGTGTCTAGCCTGTGTCTAGCCTGTGTCTAGCCTTTGTCTAGCCTGTGTCTAGCCTGTGTCTAGCCTGTGTCTAGCCTGTGTCTAGCCTGTGCCTAGCCAGTGTCTAGCCTGTGCCCAGCCAGTGTCTAGCCTGTGTCTAGCCTGCGTCTAGCCTGTGTCTAGCCTGTGTCTAGCCTGTGTCTAGCCTGTGTCTAGCCTGTGTCTAGCCTGTGTCTAGCCTGTGCCTAGCCAGTGTCTAGTGCCAGTTTCTAGCCAGTTTCTAGCCTGTGTCTAGCCTGTGCTTAGCCAGTGTCTAGTCTGTGCCACGCCAGTGTCTAGCCTGTTTCAAGCCTGTGTCTAGCCTGTGTCTAGCCTGTGTCTAGCTTGTGTCTAGCCTGTGTCTAGCTTGTGTCTAGCCTGTGTCTAGCCTGTGTCTAGCCTGTGTCTAGCCTGTGTCTAGCCTGTGCCTAGCCAGTGTCTAGCCTGTGCCCAGCCAGTGTCTAGCCTGTGTCTAGCCTGTGTCTAGTCTGTGTCTAGCCTGTGTCTAGTCTATGTCTAGCCTGTGTCTAGCCTGTGTCTAGCCTGTGTCTAGCCTGTGTCTTGCCTGTGTCTAGCCTGTGTCTAGCTTGTGTCTAGTCTGTGTCTAGCCTGTGTCTAGCCTGTGTCTAGCCTGTGTCTTGCCTGTGTCTAGCCTGTGTCTAGTCCGTGTCTAGCCTGTGTCAAGTCTGTGTCTAGCCTGTGCCTAGCCAGTGTCTAGCCTGTGCCCAGCCAGTGTCTAGCCTGTGTCTACCCTGTGCCTAGCCAGTTTCTAGCCAGTGTCTAGCCTGTGTCTAGCCTGTGTCTAGCCTGTGTCTTGCTTGTGTCTCGCCTGTGTCTAGCCTGTGCCTAGCCTGTGTCTAGCCTGTGTCTTGCCTGTCTCTAGCCTGTGTCTAGCCTGTGTCTACCCTGTGTCTAGCCTGTGTCTAGCCTGTGTCTAGCCTTTGTCTAGCCTGTGTCTAGCCTGTGTCTAGCCTGTGTCTAGCCTGTGTCTAGCCTGTGTCTAGCCTGTGTCTAGCCTGTGCCCAGCCAGTGTCTAGCCTGTGTCTAGCCTGCGTCTAGCCTGTGTCTAGCCTGTGTCTAGCCTGTGTCTAGCCTGTGTCTAGCCTGTGTCTAGCCTGTGTCTAGCCTGTGCCTAGCCAGTGTCTAGTGCCAGTTTCTAGCCAGTTTCTAGCCTGTGTCTAGCCTGTGCTTAGCCAGTGTCTAGTCTGTGCCACGCCAGTGTCTAGCCTGTTTCAAGCCTGTGTCTAGCCTGTGTCTAGCCTGTGTCTAGCTTGTGTCTAGCCTGTGTCTAGCTTGTGTCTAGCCTGTGTCTAGCCTGTGTCTAGCCTGTGTCTAGCCTGTGTCTAGCCTGTGCCTAGCCAGTGTCTAGCCTGTGCCCAGCCAGTGTCTAGCCTGTGTCTAGCCTGTGTCTAGTCTGTGCCTAGCCTGTGTCTAGTCTATGTCTAGCCTGTGTCTAGCCTGTGTCTAGCCTGTGTCTAGCCTGTGTCTTGCCTGTGTCTAGCCTGTGTCTAGCTTGTGTCTGGTCTGTGTCTAGCCTGTGTCTAGCCTGTGTCTAGCCTGTGTCTTGCCTGTGTCTAGCCTGTGTCTAGTCTGTGTCTAGCCTGTGTCAAGTCTGTGTCTAGCCTGTGCCTAGCCAGTGTCTAGCCTGTGCCCAGCCAGTGTCTAGCCTGTGTCTACCCTGTGCCTAGCCAGTTTCTAGCCAGTGTCTAGCCTGTGTCTAGCCTGTGTCTAGCCTGTGTCTACTTGTGTCTCGCCTGTGTCTAGCCTGTGCCTAGCCTGTGTCTAGCCTGTGTCTAGCCTGTGTCTAGCCTGTGCCTAGCCAGTGTCTAGCCAGTGTATAGCCTCTGTCTAGCCTGTGCCTAGCCAGTTTCTAGCCTGTGTCTAGCCTGTGCTTAGCCAGTGTCTAGTCTGTGCCAAGCTAGTGTCTAGCCTGTGTCTAGCCTGTGTCTAGCCTGTATCTAGCCTGTTTCTAGCCTGTGTCTAGCCTGTGTCTAGCCTGTGACTTGCCTGTGTCTAGCCTGTGTCTAGCCTGTGTCTAGAATGTGTCTTGCCTGTGTCTAGCCTGTGTCTAGCCTGTGTCTAGCCTGTGTCTAGCCTGTGTCTAGCCTGTGTCTAGCCTGTGTCTAGCCTGTGTCTAGCCTGTGTCTAGCCTGTGTCTAGCCTGTGTCTAGCCTGTATCTAGCCTGTTTCTAGCCTGTGTCTAGCCTGTGTCTAGCTTGTGTCTAGCCTGTGTCTAGCCTGTGTCTAGCCTGTGTCTAGCCTGTGTCTAGCCTGTGTCTAGCCTGTGTCTAGCCTGTGTCTAGCCTGTGTCTAGCCTGTGTCTAGCCTGTGTCTAGCCTGTATCTAGCCTGTTTCTAGCCTGTGTCTAGCCTGTGTCTAGCTTGTGTCTAGCCTGTGTCTAGCCTGTGTCTAGCCTGTGTCTAGCCTGTGTCTAGCCTGTGTCTAGCCTGTGTCTAGCCTGTGTCTTGCCAGTGTCTAGCCTGTGTCTAGAATGTGTCTAGCCTGTGTCTAGCCTATGTCTAGACTGTGTCTAGCCTGTGTCTAGCCTGTGTATAGCCTGTGTCTAGCCTGTGTCTAGCCTGTGTCTAGCCTGTGTCTAGCCTGTGTCTAGCCTGTGTCTAGCCTGTGTCTAGCCTGTGTCTAGCCTGTGTCTAGCCTGTGTCTAGCGCGTGTGTAGCCTGTGCCTAGCCAGTGTCTAGCCTGTGTCTAGCCTGTGTCTTGCCTGTGTCTAGCCTGTGCCTAGAATGTGTCTAGCCTGTGTCTGGCCTGTGTCTAGCCTCTGTCTAGCTTGTGTCTAGCCTGTGTCTAGCCTGTGTCTAGCCTTTGTGTAGCCTGTGTCTAGCCTGTGTCTAGCCTGTGTCTAGCCTGTGTCTAGCCTGTGCCTAGCCAGTGTCTAGCCTGTGCCCAGCCAGTGTCTAGCCTGTGTCTAGCCTGTGTCTAGCCTGTGTCTGGCCTGTGTCTAGCCTGTGTCTGGCCTGTGTCTAGCCTGTGTCTAGCCTGTGCCTAGCCAGTGTCTAGCCTGTGCCCAGCCAGTGTGTAGCCTGTGTCTAGCCTGTGCCTAGCCAGTTTCTAGCCTGTGTCTAGCCTGTGCTTAGCCAGTGTCTAGTCTGTGCCACGCCAGTGTCTAGCCTGTGCCTAGCCAGTGTCTAGCCTGTGTCTAGCCTGTGCCTTGCCTGTGTCTTGCCTGTGACTGGCATGTGCATAGCCTGTGCCTAGCCAGTGTCTAGCCTGTGTCTAGCCTGTGCCTTGCCTAAAACTGGCATGTGCATAGCGTATGCCTAGCCAGTATCTAGCCAGTGCCTAGCCTGTGCCTTG
The DNA here is from genome assembly GCA_018903695.1 of Zaprionus gabonicus. Taxonomy (NCBI): domain Eukaryota; kingdom Metazoa; phylum Arthropoda; class Insecta; order Diptera; family Drosophilidae; genus Zaprionus; species Zaprionus gabonicus. The sequence goes on along the minus strand of JAEIFO010000470.1, from coordinate 60,683 downwards.
CCTGTGTTTGGCCTGTGACTGGCATGTGCATAGCCTGTGCCTAGCCTGTGTCTTGTCTGTGTCTAGCCTGTGTCTAGTCTGTGTCTAGCCTGTGTCCAGTCTGTGTCTAGCCTGTGTCTAGCCTTTGTCTAGCCTGTGTCTATCCTGTGCCAAGTATGTGCCTAGCCTCTGCCTAGCCTGTACCTAGCCAGTGCCTAGCTTCTACCTAGCCAGTACCTAGCCTGTACCTAGCCAGTGCCTAGCCTGTTCATAGCCATTGTCTAGCCTGTTTATAGCCATTGTCTAGCCTTTGCCTAGCTAGTGTCTAGCCTGTGCCTAGCCAGTGTCTAGCCTGTGCCCAGCCTGTGTCTAGCCTGTGTCTAGCATGTGCCTAGCCAGTTTGTAGACTGTGCTTAGCCAGTGTCTAGTCTGTGCCGAGTCAGTTTCTAGCCTGTGTCTAGCCTGTGTCTAGTCTGTGTCTAGACTGTGTCTAGCCTGTCTCTAGCTGTGTCTAGCCTGTGTCTAGCCTGTGTCTAGCCTGTGTCTAGCCTGTGTCTAGCCTGTGTCTAGCCTGTGCCTAGCCAGTGTCTAGCCTGTGTCTAGCCTGTGCCTAGCCTGTGCCTAGCCTGTGTCTAGCCTGTGCCCAGCCAGTGTCTAGCCTGTGTCTAGCCTGTGCCTAGCCTGTAACTAGCCTGTGTCTAGCCAGTGTCTAGCCTGTGTCTAGCCTGTGCCTTGCCTAAAACTGGCATGTGCATAGCGTATGCCTAGCCAGTATCTAGCCAGTGCCTAGCCTGTGCCTAGCCAGTGTCTAGCCTTTGTCTAGCCTGTGCATAGCCAGAGTCTAGCCTGTGCCTAGCCAGTGTGTAGCCTTTGTCTAGCCTGTGTCTAGTCTGTGTCAAGCCTGTGTCTAGCCTTTGTCTAGCCTGTGTCTAGCCTGTGTCAAGTATGTGCCTAGCCTCTGCCTAGCCTGTACCTAGCCAGTGCCTAGCCAGTACCTAGCCTGTACCTAGCCAGAGCCTAGCCTGTTCATAGCCATTGTCTAGCCTGTTCATAGCCATTGTCTAGCCTTTGCCTAGCCAGTGTTTAGCCTGTGTCGAGCCTGTGTCTAGCCTGTGTCTAGCCTGTGTCTAGCCTGTGTCTAGCCTGTGTCTAGCCTGTGTCTAGCCTGTGTATAGCCTGTGTCTAGCCAGTGTCTAGCCTGTGTCTAGCCTGTGCCTAGCCTGTAACTAGCCTGTGTCTAGCCAGTGTCTAGCCTGTGTCTAGCCTGTGCCTTGCCTAAAACTGGCATGTGCATAGCGTATGCCTAGCCAGTATCTAGCCAGTGCCTAGCCTGTGCCTAGCCAGTGTCTAGCCTTTGTCTAGCCTGTGCATAGCCAGAGTCTAGCCTGTGCCTAGCCAGTGTGTAGCCTTTGTCTAGCCTGTGTCTAGTCTGTGTCAAGCCTGTGTCTAGCCTTTGTCTAGCCTGTGTCTAGCCTGTGTCAAGTATGTGCCTAGCCTCTGCCTAGCCTGTACCTAGCCAGTGCCTAGCCAGTACCTAGCCTGTACCTAGCCAGAGCCTAGCCTGTTCATAGCCATTGTCTAGCCTGTTCATAGCCATTGTCTAGCCTTTGCCTAGCCAGTGTTTAGCCTGTGCCTAGCCTGTAACTAGCCTGTGTCTAGCCAGTGTCTAGCCTGTGTCTAGCCTGTGCCTTGCCTAAAACTGGCATGTGCATAGCGTATGCCTGGCCAGTATCTAGCCAGTGCCTAGCCTGTGTCTAGTCTGTGTCTAGCCTGTGTCTAGCCTTTGTCTAGCCTGTGTCTAGCCTGTGTCAAGTATGTGCCTAGCCTCTGCCTAGCCTGTACCTAGCCAGTACCTAGCCTGTACCTAGCCAGTGCCTAGCCTGTTCATAGCCATCGTCTAGCCTGTTCATAGCCAGTGTCTATCCTTTGCCTAGCCAGTGTCTAGCCAGTGCCTAGCCAGTGTCTAGCCTGTGCCCAGCCTGTGTCTAGCCTGTGTCTAGCCTGTGCGTAGCCAGTTTGTAGACTGTGCTTAGCCAGTGTCTAGTCTGTGCCAAGCCAGTTTCTAGCCTGTGTCTAGCCTGTGTCTAGTCTGTTTTTAGCCTGTGTCTAGCCTGTGCCCAGCCAGTGTCTAGCCTGTGTCTAGCCTGTGTCTAGCCTGTGTCTAGCCTGTGTCTAGCCTGTGTCTAGCCTGTGTCTAGCCTGTGTCTAGCCTGTGTCTAGCCTGTGTCTAGCATGTGTCTTGCCTGTGTCTAGCCTGTGTCTAGCCTGTGTCTAGCCTGTGTCTAGCCTGTGCCTAGCCAGTGTCTAGCCTGTGCCCAGCCAGTGTCTAGCCTGTGTCTAGCCTGTGCCTTGCCAGTTTCTAGCCTCTATCTAGCCTGTGTCTAGCCTGTATCTAGCCTGTGTCTAGCCTGTGTCTAGCTTTTGTCTAGCCTGTGTCTAGCCTGTGTCTAGCCTGTGTCTAGCCTGTGCCTAGCCAGTTTCTAGCCTGTGACTAGCCTGTGCCTAGCCAGTGTCTAGTCTGTGCCTAGCCAGTGTCTAGCCTGTGCCTAGCCAGTGTCTAGCCTGTGCCTAGCCAGTGTCTAGCCTGTGCCTAGCCAGTGTCTAGCCTGTGCCCAGCCAGTGTCTAGCCTGTGCCCAGCCAGTGTCTAGCCTGTGTCTAGCCTGTGCTTAGCCAGTGTCAAGTCTGTGCCAAGCCAGTGTCTTGCCTGTGTCTAGCCTGTATCTAGCCTGTTTCTAGCCTGTTTCTAGCCTGTGTCTAGCCTGTGTCTAGCTTGTGTCTAGCCTGTGTCTAGCCTGTGTCTAGCCTGTGTCTAGCCTGTGTCTAGCCTGTGTCTAGCCTGTGTCTAGCCTGTGTCGAGCCTGTGTCTAGCCTGTGTCTAGCCTGTGTCCAGCCTTTGTCTAGCCTGTGTCTAGCCTGTGTCTACCCTGTGTCTAGCATGTGCCTAGCCTCTTCCTAGCCTGTACCTAGCCAGTGCCTAGCCTGTACCTAGCCAGTACCTAGCCTGTACCTAGCCAGTACCTAGCCTGTACATAGCCAGTACCTAGCCTGTACATAGCCATTGTCTAGCCTGTACATAGCCATTGTCTAGCCTGTACATAGCCATTGTCTAGCCTGTGCTTAGCCAGTGTCAAGTCTGTGCCAAGCCAGTGTCTTGCCTGTGTCTAGCCTGTATCTAGCCTGTTTCTAGCCTGTTTCTAGCCTGTGTCTAGCCTGTGTCTAGCTTGTGTCTAGCCTGTGTCTAGCCTGTGTCTAGCCTGTGTCTAGCCTGTGCTTAGCCAGTGTCAAGTCTGTGCCAAGCCAGTGTCTTGCCTGTGTCTAGCCTGTATCTAGCCTGTTTCTAGCCTGTTTCTAGCCTGTGTCTAGCCTGTGTCTAGCTTGTGTCTAGCCTGTGTCTAGCCTGTGTCTAGCCTGTGTCTAGCCTGTGTCTAGCCTGTGTCTAGCCTGTGTCGAGCCTGTGTCTAGCCTGTGTCTAGCCTGTGTCTAGCCTTTGTCTAGCCTGTGTCTAGCCTGTGTCTACCCTGTGTCTAGCATGTGCCTAGCCTCTTCCTAGCCTGTACCTAGCCAGTGCCTAGCCTGTACCTAGCCAGTACCTAGCCTGTACCTAGCCAGTACCTAGCCTGTACCTAGCCAGTACCTAGCCTGTACATAGCCAGTACCTAGCCTGTACATAGCCAGTACCTAGCCTGTACATAGCCATTGTCTAGCCTGTACATAGCCATTGTCTAGCCTGTACATAGCCATTGTCTAGCCTGTGCCTAGCCAGTGTCTAGCCTGTGTCTAGCCTGTGCCTAGCCTGTGCCTAGTCTGTGTCTAGCCTGTGCTTAGCCAGTGTCTAGCCTGTGCCTAGCCAGTGTCTAGCCAGTGCCTTGCCTGTGCCTAGCCTGTGACTAGCCTGTGTCTAGCCTGTGCCTTGCCTGTGACTGGCATGCGCATAGCCTGTGTCTAGCCTGTTTCAAGCCTGTGTCTAGCCTGTGTCTAGCCTGTGTCTAGCTTGTGTCTAGCCAGTGTCTAGCCTGTGCCTAGCCAGTGTCTAGCCTGTGCCTAGCCAGTGTCTAGCCTGTACCCAGCCAGTGTCTAGCCTGTGCCTAGCCAGTGTCTAGCCAGTGCCTTGCCTGTGCCTAGCCTGTGACTAGCCTGTGTCTAGCCTGTGCCTTGCCTGTGACTGGCATGCGCATAGCCTGTGTCTAGCCTGTTTCAAGCCTGTGTCTAGCCTGTGTCTAGCCTGTGTCTAGCTTGTGTCTAGCCAGTGTCTAGCCTGTGCCTAGCCAGTGTCTAGCCTGTGCCTAGCCAGTGTCTAGCCTGTGCCTAGCCAGTGTCTAGCCTGTGCCCAGCCAGTGTCTAGCCTGTGCCCAGCCAGTGTCTAGCCTGTGTCTAGCCTGTGCCTAGCCAGTTTCTAGCCTGTGTCTAGCCTGTGTCTAGTCTGTTTTTAGCCTGTGTCTAGCCTGTGCCCAGTCAGTGTCTAGCCTGTGTCTAGCCTGTGTCTAGCCTGTGCCTAGCCAGTGTCTAGCCTGTACCCAGCCAGTGTCTAGCCTGTGCCTAGCCAGTGTCTAGCCAGTGCCTTGCCTGTGCCTAGCCTGTGACTAGCCTGTGTCTGGCCTGTGCCTTGCCTGTGACTGGCATGCGCATAGCCTGTGTCTAGCCTGTTTCAAGCCTGTGTCTAGCCTGTGTCTAGCCTGTGTCTAGCTTGTGTCTAGCCAGTGTCTAGCCTGTGCCTAGCCAGTGTCTAGCCTGTGCCTAGCCAGTGTCTAGCCTGTGCCTAGCCAGTGTCTAGCCTGTGCCCAGCCAGTGTCTAGCCTGTGCCCAGCCAGTGTCTAGCCTGTGTCTAGCCTGTGCCTAGCCAGTTTCTAGCCTGTGTCTAGCCTGTGCTTAGCCAGTGTCAAGTCTGTGCCAAGCCAGTGTCTTGCCTGTGTCTAGCCTGTATCTAGCCTGTTTCTAGCCTGTTTCTAGCCTGTGTCTAGCCTGTGTCTAGCTTGTGTCTAGCCTGTGTCTAGCCTGTGTCTAGCCTGTGTCTAGCCTGTGTCTAGCCTGTGTCTAGCCTGTGTCGAGCCTGTGTCTAGCCTGTGTCTAGCCTGTGTCTAGCCTTTGTCTAGCCTTTGTCTAGCATGTGCCTAGCCTCTTCCTAGCCTGTACCTAGCCAGTGCCTAGCCTGTACCTAGCCAGTACCTAGCCTGTACCTAGCCAGTACCTAGCCTGTACATAGCCAGTACCTAGCCTGTACATAGCCAGTACCTAGCCTGTACATAGCCATTGTCTAGCCTGTACATAGCCATTGTCTAGCCTGTACATAGCCATTGTCTAGCCTGTGCCTAGCCAGTGTCTAGCCTGTGTCTAGCCTGTGCCTAGCCTGTGCCTAGTCTGTGTCTAGCCTTTGCTTAGCCAGTGTCTAGTCTGTGCCAAGCCAGTGTCTAGCCTGTGTCTAGCCTGTGTCTAGCCTGTGTCTAGCCTGTGTCTAGCCTGTTTCTAGCCTGTGTCTGGCCTGTTTCTTGCCTGTGTCTAGCCTGTGTCTAGCCTGTGTCTAGCTTGTGTCTAGCCAGTGTCTAGCCTGTGCCCAGTCAGTGTCTAGCCTGTGTCTAGCCTGTGTCTAGCCTGTGCCTGGCCTGTGTCTAGCCTGTGCCTAGCCAGTGTCTAGCCTGTGTCTAGCCTGTGTCTAGCCTGTGTCTAGCCTGTGTCTAGCCTGTGTCTAGCCTGTGTCTAGCCTGTGTCTAGCCTGTGTCTAGCCTGTGTCTAGCCTATGTCTAGCCTGTTTCTAGCCTGTGTCTAGCCTGTGTCTAGCTTGTGTCTAGCCTGTGTCTAGCCTGTGTCTAGCCTGTGTCTAGCCTGTGTCTAGCCTGTGTCTAGCCTGTGTCTAGCCTGTGTCTAGCCTGTGTCTAGCCTGTGTCTAGCCTTTGTCTAGCCTGTGTCTAGCCTGTGTCTACCCTGTGTCTAGCATGTGCCTAGCCTCTTCCTAGCCTGTACCTAGCCAGTGCCTAGCCTGTACCTAGCCAGTACCTAGCCTGTACCTAGCCAGTGCCTAGCCTGTACCTAGCCAGTGCCTAGCCTGTACCTAGCCAGTGCCTAGCCTGTACATAGCCATTGTCTAGCCTGTGCCTAGCCAGTGTCTAGCCTGTGCCTAGCCAGTGTCTAGCCTGTACCCAGCCAGTGTCTAGCCTGTGCCTAGCCAGTTTCTAGCCTGTGTCTAGCCTGTGCTTAGCCAGTGTTTAGTCTGTGCCAAGCCAGTGTCTAGCCTGTGTCTAGCTTGTGTCTAGCCTGTGTCTAGCCTGTTTCTAGCCTGTGTCTAGCCTGTGTCCAGCCTGTGCTTTGCCTGAAACAGGCATGTTCATAACGTGTGCCTAGCCAGTGTCTAGCCAGTGCCTAGCCTGTTCCTAGCCAGTGTCTAGCGTTTGTCTAGCCTGTGGAAAGCCTGTGACTAGCCTGTGCCTAGCCAGTGTATAGCCTGTGCCTAGCCAGTGTCTAGCCTCTGCCCAGCCAGTGTCTAGCCTGTGTCTAGCCTGTGCCTAGCCAGTTTCTAGCCTGTATCTAGCCTGTGCTTAGCCAGTGTCTAGTCTGTGTCAAGCTAGTGTCTAGCCTGTGCCTAGCCAGTGTCTAGCCTGTGCCTTGCCTGTGACTGGCATAAGCATAGCCTGTGCCTAGCCAGTGTCTAGCCTGTGTCTAGCCTGTGCCTTGCCTGAGACTGGCATGTGCATAGCGTGTGCATAGCGTGTGCCTAGCCAGTGTCTAGCCAGTGCCTTGCCTGTGCCTAGCCTGTGACTAGCCTGTGTCTAGCCTGTGCCTTGCCTGTGACTGGCATGTGCATAGCCTGTGCCTAGCCTGTGTCAAGCCTGTGTCTAGCCTGTGCCTTGCCTGTGACTGGCATGTGCATAGCCTGTGCTTAGCCAGTGTCTACCTTGTTTCTAGCCTGTGCCTTGCCTGAGACAGGCATGTGCATAGCGTGTGCCTAGCCAGTGTCTAGCCAGTGCCTAGCCTTTGCCTAGCCAGTGTCTAGCCTTTGTCTAGCCTGTGCATAGCCTGTGTCTAGCCGGTGTCTAGCCGGTGTCTAGCCGGTGTCTAGCCGGTGTCTAGCCTGTGCCTAGCCAGTGCATAGCCTCTGTCTAGCCTGTGTCTAGTCTGTGTCTAGCCGGTGTCTAGCCGGTGTCTAGCCGGTGTCTAGCCTGTGCCTAGCCTGAGCCTAGCCTGTGTCTAGCCTGTGCCTAGCCTGTGTCTAGCCAGTGTCTAGCCTGTGTCTAGCCTGTGTCTAGCCTGTGTCTAGCCTGTGCCTAGCCTGTGTCTAGCCTGTGTCTAGCCTGTGCCTAGCCTGTGTCTAGCCTGTGTCTAGCCTGTGTCTAGCCTGTGCCTAGCCTGTGTCTAGCCTGTGTCTAGCCTGTGTCTAGCCTGTGTCTAGCCTGTGTCTAGCCTGTGTCTAGCCTGTGCCTAGCCAGTGTCTAGCCTGTGCCTAGCAAGTTTCTAGCCTGTGTCTGGCCTGTGTCTAGCCTGTGTCTAGCCTGTGTCTAGCCTGTGTCTAGCCTGTGTCTAGCCTGTGTCTAGCATGTGCCTAGCCTCTGAATAGCCTGTGCGTAGCCAGTGCCTAGCCTGTGTCTAGCCTGTGCTTAGCCAGTGTCTAGTCTGTACCAAGCCCGTGTCTAGCCTGTGTCTAGCCTGTTTCAAGCCTGTGTCTAGCCTGTGTCTAGCCTTTGTCTAGCTTGTGTCTAGCCTGTGTCTAGCTTGTGTCTAGCCTGTGTCTAGCCTGTGTCTAGCCTGTGTCTAGCCTGTGTCTAGCCTGTGCCTAGCCAGTGTCTAGCCTGTGCCCAGCCAGTGTCTAGCCTGTGTCTAGCCGGTGCCTAGCCAGTTTCTAGCCTGTGTCTAGCCTTTGTCTAGCCTGTGTCTAGCCTCTGTCTAGCCTGTGTCTAGCCTGTGTCTAGCCTGTGTCTAGCCTGTGTCTAGCCTGTGTCTAGCCTGTGTCTAGTCTGTGTCTAGCCTGTGCCTAGCCAGTGTCTAGCCTATGCCCAGCCAGTGTCTAGCCTGTGTCTAGCCTGTGTCTAGCCTGTGCCTAGCCAGTTTCTAGCCAGTGTCTAGCCTGTGTCTAGCCTGTGTCTAGCCTGTGTCTAGCCTGTGTCTAGCCTGTGTCTAGCCTGTGTCTAGCCTGTGTCTAGCCTGTGTCTAGCCTGTGTCTAGCCTGTGTCTAGCCTGTGTCTAGCCTGTGTCTAGCCTGTGCCTAGCCAGTGTCTAGCCAGTGCCCAGCCAGTGTCTAGCCAGTGCCCTGCCAGTGTCTAGCCTGTGCCTAGCAAGTTTCTAGCCTGTGTCTAGCCTGTGTCTAGCCTGTGCCTAGCCTGTGTCTAGCCTGTGTCTAGCATGTGCCTAGCCTCTGCCTAGCCTGTACGTAGCCAGTGCCTAGCCTGTACGTAGCCAGTGCCTAGCCTGTGTCTAGCCTGTGCTTAGCCAGTGTCTAGTCTGTACCAAGCCCGTGTCTAGCCTGTGTCTAGCCTGTTTCAAGCCTGTGTCTAGCCTGTGTCTAGCCTGTGTCTAGCTTGTGTCTAGCCTGTGTCTAGCTTGTGTCTAGCCTGTGTCTAGCCTGTGTCTAGCCTGTGTCTAGCCTGTGTCTAGCTTGTGTCTAGCCTGTGCCTAGCCAGTGTCTAGCCTGTGCCCAGCCAGTGTCTAGCCTGTGTCTAGCCTGTGCCTAGCCAGTTTCTAGCCTGTGTCTAGCCTTTGTCTAGCCTGTGTCTAGCCTCTGTCTAGCCTGTGTCTAGCCTGTGTCTAGCCTGTGTCTAGCCTGTGTCTAGCCGTTGTCTAGTCTGTGTCTAGCCTGTGCCTAGCCAGTGTCTAGCCTGTGCCCAGCCAGTGTCTAGCCTGTGTCTAGCCTGTGTCTAGCCTGTGCCTAGCCAGTTTCTAGCCAGTGTCTAGCCTGTGTCTAGCCTGTGTCTAGCCTGTGTCTTGCCTGTGTCTAGCCTGTGTCTAGCCTGTGTCTAGCCTGTGTCTAGCCTGTGTCTAGCCTGTGTCTAGCCTGTGTCTAGCCTGTGTCTAGCCTGTGTCTAGCCTGTGCCTAGCCTGTGTCTAGCCTGTGTCTAGCCTGTGTCTAGCCTGTGTCTAGCCTGTGTCTAGCCTGTTTCTAGCCTGTGCCTAGCCAGTGTCTAGCCTGTGTCTAGCCTGTGTCTAGCCTGTGTCTAGCCTGTATCTAGCCTGTGTCTAGCCTGTATCTAGCCTGTTTCTAGCCTGTGTCTAGCCTGTGTCTAGCTTGTGTCTAGCCTGTGTCTAGCCTGTGTCTAGCCTGTATCTAGCCTGTGTCTAGCCTGTGTCTAGCCTGTGTCTAGCCTGTGTCTAGCCTGTGTCTTGCCTGTGTCTAGCCTGTGTCTTGCCTGTGTCTAGCCTGTGTCTAGAATGTGTCTAGCCTGTGTCTAGCCTGTGTCTAGAATGTGTCTAGCCTGTGTCTAGCCTGTGCCTAGCCAGTGTCTAGCCAGTGTATAGCCTCTGTCTAGCCTGTGCCTAGCCAGTTTCTAGCCTGTGTCTAGCCTGTGCTTAGCCAGTGTCTAGTCTGTGCCAAGCCAGTGTCTAGCCTGTATCTAGCCTGTTTCTAGCCTGTGCCTAGCCAGTGTCTAGCCAGTGTATAGCCTCTGTCTAGCCTGTGCCTAGCCAGTTTCTAGCCTGTGTCTAGCCTGTGCTTAGCCAGTGTCTAGTTTGTGCCAAGCCAGTGTCTAGCCTGTGTCTAGCCTGTATCTAGCCTGTTTCTAGCCTGTGGCTAGCCTGTGTCCTGCCTGTGTCTAGCCTGTGTCTAGCCTGTATGTAGCCTGTGTCTAGCCTGTGTCTTCCCCTGTGTCTACCCTGTGTCTAGAATGTGTCTAGCCTGTGTCTAGCCTGTGTCTAGCCTGTGTCTAGCCTGTGTCTAGCCTGTGTCTAGCCTGTATCTAGCCTGTGTCTAGCCTGTATCTAGCCTGTTTCTAGCCTGTGTCTAGCCTGTGTCTAGCTTGTGTCTAGCCTGTGTCTAGCCTGTGTCTAGCCTGTGTCTAGCCTGTGTCTAGCCTGTGTCTAGCCTGTGTCTAGCCTGTGTCTAGCCTGTGTCTTGCCTGTGTCTAGCCTGTGTCTAGAATGTGTCTAGCCTGTGTCTAGCCTGTGTCTAGAATGTGTCTAGCCTGTGTCTAGCCTGTGTCTAGCCAGTGTCTAGCCTGTGTGTAGCCTGTGCCTAGCAAGTTTCTAGCCTGTGTCTGGCCTGTGTCTTGCCTGTGTCTAGCCTGTGTCTAGCCTGTGTCTAGCCTGTGTTTAGCCTGTGTCTAGCATGTGCCTAGCCTCTACCTAGCCTGTACGTAGCCAGTGCCTAAACTCTGCCTAGCCTGTGCCCAGCCAGTGTCTAGCCTGTGTCTAGCCTGTGCCTAGCAAGTTTCTAGCCTGTGTCTGGCCTGTGTCTAGCCTGTGTCTAGCCTGTGTCTAGCCTGTGTCTAGCCTGTGTCTAGCCTGTGTCTAGCCTGTGCCTAGCCTGCGACTAGCCTGTGCCTAGCCTGTGCCTTGCCTGTGACTGGCATGTGCGTAGCCTGTGCCTAGCCTGTGTCAAGCCTGTGTCTAGCCTGTGCCTTGCCTGTGACTGGCATGTGCATAGCCTGTGCTTAGCCAGTGTCTAGCTTGTTTCTAGCCTGTGCCTTGCCTGAGACAGGCATGTGCATAGCGTGTGCCTAGCCAGTGTCTAGCCAGTGCCTAGCCTTTGCCTAGCCAGTGTCTAGCCCTTGTCTAGCCTGTGCATAGCCTGTGTCTAGCCTGTGCCTAGCCAGTGTATAGCCTCTGTCTAGCCTGTGTCTAGCCTGTGTCTAGTCTGTGTCTAGCCGGTGTCTAGCCGGTGTCTAGCCGGTGTCTAGCCGGTGTCTAGCCTGTGCCTAGCCTGTGCCTAGCCTGTGTCTAGCCTGTGTCTAGCCTGTGTCTAGCCTGTCTCTAGCCTGTGTCTAACCTGTGTCTAGCCTGTGTCTAGCTTGTGTCTAGCCTGTGTCTAGCCTGTGTCTAGCCTGTGTCTAGCCTGTGTCTAGCCTGTGTCTAGCCTGTGTCTAGCCTGTGTCTAGCCTGTGCCTAGCCAGTGTCTAGCCAGTGCCCAGCCAGTGTCTAGCCTGTGCCTAGCAAGTTTCTAGCCTGTGTCTGGCCTGTGTCTAGCCTGTGTCTAGCCTGTGTCTAGCCTGTGCCTAGCCTGTGTCTAGCCTGTGTCCAGCATGTGCCTAGCCTCTGCCTCGCCTGTACGTAGCCAGTGCCTAGCCTCTGCCTAGCCTGTGCCCAGCCAGTGTCTAGCCTGTGTCTAGCCTGTGCCTAGCCAGTTTCTAGCCTGTGTCTAGCCTGTGCTTAGCCAGTGTCTAGTCTGTACCAAGCCCGTGTCTAGCCTGTGTCTAGCCTGTTTCAAGCCTGTGTCTAGCCTGTGTTTAGCCTGTGTCTAGCATGTGCCTAGCCTCTACCTAGCCTGTACGTAGCCAGTGCCTAAACTCTGCCTAGCCTGTGCCCAGCCAGTGTCTAGCCTGTGTCTAGCCTGTGCCTAGCAAGTTTCTAGCCTGTGTCTGGCCTGTGTCTAGCCTGTGTCTAGCCTGTGTCTAGCCTGTGTCTAGCCTGTGTCTAGCCTGTGCCTTGCCTGTGACTGGCATGTGCATAGCCTGTGCTTAGCCAGTGTCTAGCTTGTTTCTAGCCTGTGCCTTGCCTGAGACAGGCATGTGCATAGCGTGTGCCTAGCCAGTGTCTAGCCAGTGCCTAGCCTTTGCCTAACCAGTGTCTAGCCCTTGTCTAGCCTGTGCATAGCCTGTGTCTAGCCTGTGCCTAGCCAGTGTATAGCCTCTGTCTAGCCTGTGTCTAGTCTGTGTCTAGCCGGTGTCTAGCCGGTGTCTAGCCGGTGTCTAGCCGGTGTCTAGCCGTTGTCTAGCCTGTGCCTAGCCTGTGTCTAGCCTGTGCCTAGCCTGTGTCTAGCCTGTGTCTAGCCTGTGTCTAGCCTGTGTCTAACCTGTGTCTAGCCTGTGTCTAGCTTGTGTCTAGCCTGTGTCTAGCCTGTGTCTAGCCTGTGTCTAGCCTGTGTCTAGCCTGTGTCTAGCCTGTGTCTAGCCTGTGTCTAGCCTGTGTCTAGCCTGTGCCTAGCCAGTGTCTAGCCAGTGCCCAGCCAGTGTCTAGCCTGTGCCTAGCAAGTTTCTAGCCTGTGTCTGGCCTGTGTCTAGCCTGTGTCTAGCCTGTGTCTAGCCTGTGCCTAGCCTGTGTCTAGCCTGTGTCTAGCATGTGCCTAGCCTCTGCCTAGCCTGTACGTAGCCAGTGCCTAGCCTCTGCCTAGCCTGTGCCCAGCCAGTGTCTAGCCTGTGTCTAGCCTGTGCCTAGCCAGTTTCTAGCCTGTGTCTAGCCTGTGCTTAGCCAGTGTCTAGTCTGTACCAAGCCCGTGTCTAGCCTGTGTCTAGCCTGTTTCAAGCCTGTGTCTAGCCTGTGTCTAGCCTGTGTCTAGCTTGTGTCTAGCCTGTGTCTAGCTTGTGTCTAGCCTGTGTCTAGCCTGTGTCTAGCCTGTGTCTAGCCTGTGTCTAGCCTGTGCCTAGCCTGTGTCTAGCCTGTGCCCAGCCAGTGTCTAGCCTGTGTCTAGCCTGTGTCTAGCCTGTGCCTAGCCAGTTTCTAGCCTGTGTCTAGCCTTTGTCTAGCCTGTGTCTAGCCTCTGTCTAGCCTGTGTCTAGCCTGTGTCTAGCCTGTGTCTAGCCTGTGTCTAGCCTGTGTCTAGCCTGTGTCTAGCCTGTGTCTAGTCTGTGTCTAGCCCTGTGCCTAGCCAGTGTCTAGCCTGTGCCCAGCCAGTGTCTAGCCTGTGTCTAGCCTGTGCCTAGCCAGTTTCTAGCCAGTGTCTAGCCTGTGTCTAGCCTGTGTCTAGCCTGTGTCTTGCCTGTGTCTAGCCTGTGTCTAGCCTGTGTCTAGCCTGTGTCTAGCCTGTGTCTAGCCTGTGTCTCGCCTGTGTCTAGCCTGTGCCTAGCCTGTGTCTAGCCTGTGTCTAGCCTGTGTCTAGCCTGTGTCTAGCCTGTGTCTAGCCTGTGTCTAGCCTGTGTCTAGCCTGTGTCTAGCCTGTGTCTAGCCTGTGTCTAGCCTGTGTCTAGCCTGTGCCTAGCCAGTTTCTAGCCAGTGTCTAGCCTGTGTCTAGCCTGTGTCTAGCCTGTGTCTTGCCTGTGTCTAGCCTGTGCCTAGCCTGTACGTAGCCAGTGCCTAAACTCTGCCTAGCCTGTGCCCAGCCAGTGTCTAGCCTGTGTCTAGCCTGTGCCTAGCAAGTTTCTAGCCTGTGTCTGGCCTGTGTCTAGCCTGTGTCTAGCCTGTGTCTAGCCTGTGTCTAGCCTGTGTCTAGCCTGTGCCTAGCCTGTGACTAGCCTGTGCCTAGCCTGTGCCTTGCCTGTGACTGGCATGTGCGTAGCCTGTGCCTAGCCTGTGTCAAGCCTGTGTCTAGCCTGTGCCTTGCCTGTGACTGGCATGTGCATAGCCTGTGCTTAGCCAGTGTCTAGCTTGTTTCTAGCCTGTGCCTTGCCTGAGACAGGCATGTGCATAGCGTGTGCCTAGCCAGTGTCTAGCCAGTGCCTAGCCTTTGCCTAGCCAGTGTCTAGCCCTTGTCTAGCCTGTGCATAGCCTGTGTCTAGCCTGTGCCTAGCCAGTGTATAGCCTCTGTCTAGCCTGTGTCTAGTCTGTGTCTAGCCGGTGTCTAGCCGGTGTCTAGCCGGTGTCTAGCCGGTGTCTAGCCTGTGCCTAGCCTGTGCCTAGCCTGTGTCTAGCCTGTGTCTAGCCTGTGTCTAGCCTGTGTCTAGCCTGTGTCTAACCTGTGTCTAGCCTGTGTCTAGCTTGTGTCTAGCCTGTGTCTAGCCTGTGTCTAGCCTGTGTCTAGCCTGTGTCTAGCCTGTGTCTAGCCTGTGTCTAGCCTGTGTCTAGCCTGTGTCTAGCCTGTGTCTAGCCTGTGTCTAGCCTGTGTCTAGCCTGTGTCTAGCCTGTGCCTAGCCAGTGTCTAGCCAGTGCCCAGCCAGTGTCTAGCCTGTGCCTAGCAAGTTTCTAGCCTGTGTCTGGCCTGTGTCTAGCCTGTGTCTAGCCTGTGTCTAGCCTGTGCCTAGCCTGTGTCTAGCCTGTGTCTAGCATGTGCCTAGCCTCTGCCTAGCCTGTACGTAGCCAGTGCCTAGCCTCTGCCTAGCCTGTGCCCAGCCAGTGTCTAGCCTGTGTCTAGCCTGTGCCTAGCCAGTTTCTAGCCTGTGTCTAGCCTGTGCTTAGCCAGTGTCTAGTCTGTACCAAGCCCGTGTCTAGCCTGTGTCTAGCCTGTTTCAAGCCTGTGTCTAGCCTGTGTCTAGCCTGTGTCTAGCTTGTGTCTAGCCTGTGTCTAGCCTGTGTCTAGCCTGTGTCTAGCCTGTGTCTAGCCTGTGTCTAGCCTGTGTCTAGCCTGTGTCTAGCCTGTGCCTAGCCTGTGTCTAGCCTGTGCCCAGCCAGTGTCTAGCCTGTGTCTAGCCTGTGTCTAGCCTGTGCCTAGCCAGTTTCTAGCCTGTGTCTAGCCTTTGTCTAGCCTGTGTCTAGCCTCTGTCTAGCCTGTGTCTAGCCTGTGTCTAGCCTGTGTCTAGCCTGTGTCTAGCCTGTGTCTAGTCTGTGTCTAGCCTGTGCCTAGCCAGTGTCTAGCCTGTGCCCAGCCAGTGTCTAGTCTGTGTCTAGCCTGTGCCTAGCCAGTTTCTAGCCAGTGTCTAGCCTGTGTCTAGCCTGTGTCTAGCCTGTGTCTTGCCTGTGTCTAGCCTGTGTCTAGCCTGTGTCTAGCCTGTGTCTAGCCTGTGTCTAGCCTGTGTCTCGCCTGTGTATAGCCTGTGCCTAGCCTGTGTCTAGCCTGTGTCTAGCCTGTGTCTAGCCTGTGTCTAGCCTGTGTCTAGCCTGTGTCTAGCCTGTTTCTAGCCTGTGCCTAGCCAGTGTCTAGCCAGTGTATAGCCTCTGTCTAGCCTGTGCCTAGCCAGTTTCTAGCTTGTGTCTTGCCTGTCCTTAGCCAGTGTCTAGTCTGTGCCAAGCCAGTGTCTAGCCTGTGTCTGGCCTGTATCTAGCCTGTTTCTAGCCTGTGGCTAGCCTGTGTCTAGCCTGTGTCTAGCCTGTATCTAGCCTGTATGTAGCCTATGTCTAGCCTGTGTCTTGCCTGTGTCTAGCCTGTGTCTAGCCGGTATCTAGCCTGTTTCTAGCCTGTGGCTAGCCTGTGTCTAGCCTGTGTCTAGCCTGTATCTAGCCTGAATGTAGCCTGTGTCTAGCCTGTGTCTTGCCTGTGTCTAGCCTGTGTCTAGAATGTGTCTAGCCTGTGTCTAGCCTGTGTCTAGCCTGTGTCTAGCTTGTGTCTAGCCTGTATCTAGCCTGTGTCTAGCCTGTGTCTAGCCTGTGTCTAGCCTGTGTCTAGCCTGTGTCTAGCCTGTGTCTAGCCTGTGTCTAGCCTGTGTCTAGCCTGTGTCTAGCCTGTTTCTAGCCTGTTTCTAGCCTGTGTCTAGCCTGTGTCTAGCCTGTGTCTAGCCTGTGTCTAGCCTGTGTCTAGCCTGTGTCTAGCCTGTGTCTAGCCTGTGTCTAGCCTGTGTCTAGCCTGTGTCTAGCCTGTGTCTAGCCAGTGTCTAGCCTGTGTCTAGCCTGTGCCTAGAATGTGTCTAGCCTGTGTCTAGCCTGTGTCTAGCCAGTGTCTAGCCTGTGTCTAGCCTGTGCCTAGCCTGTGTCTAGCCTGTGTCTAGCATGTGCCTAGCCTCTGCCTAGCCTGTACGTAGCCAGTGCCTAGCCTCTGCCTAGCCTGTGCCCAGCCAGTGTCTAGCCTGTGTCTAGCCTGTGCCTAGCCAGTTTCTAGCCTGTGTCTAGCCTGTGCTTAGCCAGTGTCTAGTCTGTACCAAGCCCGTGTCTAGCCTGTGTCTAGCCTGTTTCAAGCCTGTGTCTAGCCTGTGTCTAGCCTGTGTCTAGCTTGTGTCTAGCCTGTGTCTAGCTTGTGTCTAGCCTGTGTCTAGCCTGTGTCTAGCCTGTGTCTAGCCTGTGCCTAGCCAGTGTCTAGCCTGTGCCTAGCCAGTGTCTAGCCTGTGTCTAGCCTGTGTCTAGCCTGTGCCTAGCCAGTTTCTAGCCTGTGTCTAGCCTTTGTCTAGCCTGTGTCTAGCCTCTGCCTAGCCTGTGTCTAGCCTGTGTCTAGCCTGTGTCTAGCCTGTGTCTAGCCTGTGTCTAGTCTGTGTCTAGCCTGTGCCTAGCCAGTGTCTAGCCTGTGCCCAGCCAGTGTCAAGCCTGTGTCTAGCCTGTGCCTAGCCAGTTTCTAGCCAGTGTCTAGCCTGTATCTAGCCTGTTTCTAGCCTGTGTCTAGCCTGTGTCTAGCTTGTGTCTAGCCTGTGTCTAGCCTGTGTCTAGCCTGTGTCTAGCCTGTGTCTAGCCTGTGTCTAGCCTGTGTCTAGCCTGTGTCTAGCCTGTGTCTAGCCAGTGTCTAGCCTGTGTCTAGCCTGTGCCTAGAATGTGTCTAGCCTGTGTCTAGCCTGTGTCTAGCCAGTGTCTAGCCTGTGTCTAGCCTGTGCCTAGCCTGTGTCTAGCCTGTGTCTAGCATGTGCCTAGCCTCTGCCTAGCCTGTACGTAGCCAGTGCCTAGCCTCTGCCTAGCCTGTGCCCAGCCAGTGTCTAGCCTGTGTCTAGCCTGTGCCTAGCCAGTTTCTAGCCTGTGTCTAGCCTGTGCTTAGCCAGTGTCTAGTCTGTACCAAGCCCGTGTCTAGCCTGTGTCTAGCCTGTTTCAAGCCTGTGTCTAGCCTGTGTCTAGCCTGTGTCTAGCTTGTGTCTAGCCTGTGTCTAGCTTGTGTCTAGCCTGTGTCTAGCCTGTGTCTAGCCTGTGTCTAGCCTGTGTCTAGCCTGTGCCTAGCCAGTGTCTAGCCAGTGTCTAGCCTGTGCCCAGCCAGTGTCTAGCCTGTGTCTAGCCTGTGTCTAGCCTGTGCCTAGCCAGTTTCTAGCCTGTGTCTAGCCTTTGTGCTAGCCTGTGTCTAGCCTGTGTCTAGCCTCTGTCTAGCCTGTGTCTAGCCTGTGTCTAGCCTGTGTCTAGCCTGTCTGTCTAGCCTGTGTCTAGTCTGTGTCTAGCCTGTGCCTAGCCAGTGTCTAGCCTGTGCCCAGCCAGTGTCTAGCCTGTGTCTAGCCTGTGCCTAGCCAGTTTCTAGCCAGTGTCTAGCCTGTGTCTAGCCTGTGTTTAGCCTGTGTCTTGACTGTGTCTAGCCTGTGTCTAGCCTGTGTCTAGCCTGTGTCTAGCCTGTGTCTAGCCTGTGTCTAGCCTGTGTCTCGCCTGTGTATAGCCTGTGCC
This sequence comes from Zaprionus gabonicus, assembly GCA_018903695.1. NCBI lineage: Eukaryota > Metazoa > Arthropoda > Insecta > Diptera > Drosophilidae > Zaprionus > Zaprionus gabonicus. Next base: position 43,489 of record JAEIFO010000470.1, on the reverse strand, counting down.
TAGCCTGTGTCTAGCCTGTGTCTAGCCTGTGTCTAGCCTGTGTCTAGCCTGTGTCTAGCCTGTTTCTAGCCTGTGCCTAGCCAGTGTCTAGCCAGTGTATAGCCTCTGTCTAGCCTGTGCCTAGCCAGTTTCTAGCCTGTGTCTTGCCTGTGCTTAGCCAGTGTCTAGTCTGTGCCAAGCCAGTGTCTAGCCTGTGTCTAGCCTGTATCTAGCCTGTTTCTAGCCTGTGGCTAGCCTGTGTCTAGCCTGTGTCTAGCCTGTATCTAGCCTGTATGTAGCCTGTGTCTAGCCTGTGTCTTGCCTGTGTCTAGCCTGTGTCTAGCCTGTATCTAGCCTGTTTCTAGCCTGTGGCTAGCCTGTGTCTAGCCTGTGTCTAGCCTGTATCTAGCCTGAATGTAGCCTGTGTCTAGCCTGTGTCTTGCCTGTGTCTTGCTTGTGTCTAGAATGTGTCTAGCCTGTGTCTAGCCTGTGTCTAGCCTGTGTCTAGCCTGTATCTAGCCTGTTTCTAGCCTGTGTCTAGCCTGTGTCTAGCCTGTGTCTAGCCTGTGTCTAGCCTGTGTCTAGCCTGTGTCTAGCCTGTGTCTAGCCTGTGTCTAGCCTGTGTCTAGCCTATGTCTAGCCAGTGTCTAGCCTGTGTTTAGCCTGTGCCTAGAATGTGTCTAGCCTGTGTCTAGCCTGTGTCTAGCCAGTGTCTAGCCTGTGTCTAGCCTGTGCCTAGCAAGTTTCTAGCCTGTGTCTGGCCTGTGTCTAGCCTGTGTCTAGCCTGTGTCTAGCCTGTGTCTAGCCTGTGTCTAGCCTGTGTCTAGCCTGTGTCTAGCCTGTGTCTAACCTGTGCCTAGCCTCTGCCTAGCCTGTGCCCAGCCAGTGTCTAGCCTGTGTCTAGCCTGTGTCTAGCCTGTGTCTAGCCTGTGTCTAGAATGTGTCTAGCCTGTGTCTTGCCTGTGTCTAGCCTGTGTCTAGAATGTGTCTAGTTTGTGTCTAGAATGTGTCTAGCCTGTGTCTAGCCTGTGTCTAGCCTGTGTCTAGCCTGTGTCTAGCCTGTGTCTCGCCTGTGTCTAGCCTATGCCTAGCCTGTGCCTAGCAAGTTTCTAGCCTGTGTCTGGCCTGTGTCTAGCCTGTGTCTAGCCTGTGTCTAGCCTGTGTCTAGCCTGTGTCTAGCCTGTGTCTAGCATGTGCCTAGCCTCTACCTAGCCTGTACGTAGCCAGTGCCTAGCCTCTGCCTAGCCTGTGCCCAGCTTGTGTCTAGCCTGTATGTAGCCTGTGTCTAGCCTGTGTCTTGCCTGTGTCTAGCCTGTGTCTAGAATGTGTCTAGCCTGTGTCTAGCCTGTGTCTAGCCTGTGTCTAGCCTGTGTCTAGCCTGTGTCTAGCCTGTGTCTAGCCTGTGTCTAGCCTGTGTATCGTAGCTTTGTATCTAGCTTGTGTCTAGCCTGTGTCTAGCCTGTGTCTAGCCTGTGTCTAGCCTGTGTCTAGCCTGTGTCTTGCCTGTGTCTAGCCTGTGTCTAGAATGTGTCTAGCCTGTGTCTAGCCTGTGTCTAGAATGTGTCTAGCCTGTGTCTAGCCTGTGTCTAGCCTGTGTCTAGCCTGTGTCTAGCCTGTGTCTAGCCTGTGTCTCGCCTGTGTCTAGCCTGTGCCTAGCCTGTGTCTAGCCTGTGTCTAGCCTGTGTCTAGCCTGTGTCTAGCCTGTGTCTAGCCTGTGCCTTGCCTGAAACAGGCATGTGCATAACGTGTGCCTAGCCAGTGTCTAGCCTGTGCCTAGCCTGTGCCTAGCCAGTGTCTAGCCTTTGTCTAGCCTGTGCATAGCCTGTGACTAGCATGTGCCTAGCCAGTGTATAGCCTGTGCCTAGCCAGTGTCTAGCCTGTGCCCAGCCAGTGTCTAGCCTGTGTCTAGCCTGTGCCTAGCCAGTTTCTAGCCTGTATCTAGCCTGTGCTTAGCCAGTGTCTAGTCTGTGCCAAGCTAGTGTCTAGCCTGTGCCTAGCCAGTGTCTAGCCTGTGCCTTGCCTGTGACTGGCATGTGCATAGCCTGTGCCTAGCCAGTATCTAGCCTGTATCTAGCCTGTGCCTTGCCTTAGACTGGCATGTGCATAGCCTGTGCCTAGCCAGTGTCTAGCCTGTGTCTAGCCTGTGCCTTGCCTGAGACTGGCATGTGCATAGAGTGTGCCTAGCCAGTGTCTAGCCAGTGCCTAGCCTGTGCCTAGCCTGTGCCTAGCCAGTGTCTAGCCTGTGTCTAGCCTGTGCCTTGCCTGAGACTGGCATGTGCATAGCGTGTGCCTAGCCAGTGTCTAGCCAGTGCCTAGCCTGTGCCTAGCCTGTGCCTAGCCTGTGTCTTGCCTGTGCCTTGCCTGTGACTGGCATGTGCATAGCCTGTGCCTAGCCTGTGTCAAGCCTGTGTCTAGCCTGCGCCTTGCCTGTGACTGGCATGTGCATAGCCTGTGCTTAGCCAGTGTCTAGCTTGTTTCTAGCCTGTGCCTTGCCTGAGACAGGCATGTGCATAGCGTGTGCCTAGCCAGTGTCTAGCCAGTGCCTAGCCTGTGCCTAGCCAGTGTCTAGCCTTTGTCTAGCCTGTGCATAGCCTGTGTCTAGCCTGTGCCTAGCCAGTGTATAGCCTCTGTCTAGCCTGTGTCTAGTCTGTGTCTAGCCGGTGTCTAGCCGGTGTCTAGCCGGTGTCTAGCCTGTGCCTAGCCTGTGCCTAGCCTGTGTCTAGCCTGTGTCTAGCCTGTGTCTAGCCTGTGTCTAGCCTGTGTCTAGCCTGTGTCTAGCCTGTGTCTAGCCTGTGTCTAGCCTGTGTCTAGCCTGTGTCTAGCCTGTGTCTAGCCTGTGTCTAGCCTGTGTCTAGCCTGTGCCTAGCCTGTGTCTAGCCTGTGTCTAGCCTGTGTCTAGCCTGTGTCTAGCCTGTGTCTAGCCTGTGTCTAGCCTGTGTTTAGCCTGTGTCTAGCCTGTGTCTAGCCTGTGTCTAGCCTGTGTCTAGCCTGTGTCTAGCCTGTGTCTAGCCTGTGTCTAGCCTGTGTCTAGCCTGTGTCTAGCCTGTGTCTAGCCTGTGTCTAGCCTGTGTCTAGCCTGTGTCTAGCCTGTGTCTAGCCTGTGTCTAGCCTGTGTCTAGCCTGTGCCTAGCCTGTGTCTAGCCTGTGTCTAGCCTGTGCCTAGCCAGTGTCTAGCCAGTGCCCAGCCAGTGTCTAGCCTGTGCCTAGCAAGTTTTTAGCCTGTGTCTGGCCTGTGTCTAGCCTGTGTATAGCCTGTGTCTATCCTGTGTGTAGCCTGTGTCTAGTCTGTGTCTAGCCTGTGCCTAGCCTGTGTCTAGCATGTGCCTAGCCTCTGCCTAGCCTGTACGTAGCCAGTGCCTAGCCTCTGCCTAGCCTGTGCCCAGCCAGTGTCTAGCCTGTGTCTAGCCTGTGCCTAGCCAGTTTCTAGCCTGTGTCTAGCCTGTGCTTAGCCAGTGTCTAGTCTGTACCAAGCCCGTGTCTAGCCTGTGTCTAGCCCGTTTCAAGCCTGTGTCTAGCCTGTGTCTACCCTGTGTCTAGCTTGTGTCTAGCCTGTGTCTAGCCTGTGTCTAGCCTGTGTCTAGCCTGTGCCTAGCCAGTTTCTAGCCTGTGCCCAGCCAGTGTCTAGCCTGTGTCTAGCCTGTGCCTAGCCAGTTTCTAGCCTGTGTCTAGCCTTTGTCTAGCCTGTGTCTAGCCTCTGTCTAGCCTGTGTCTAGCCTCTGTCTAGCCTGTGTCTAGCCTGTGTCTAGCCTGTGTCTAGCCTGTGTCTATCCTGTGTGTAGCCTGTGTCTAGTCTGTGTCTAGCCTGTGCCTAGCCAGTATCTAGCCTGTGCCCAGCCAGTGTCTAGCCTGTGTCTAGCCTGTGCCTAGCCAGTTTCTAGCCAGTGTCTAGCCTGTGTCTAGCCTGTGTCTAGCCTGTGGCTTGCCTGTGTCTAGCCTGTGTCTAGCCTGTGTCTAGCCTGTGTCTAGCCTGTGTCTAGCCTGTGTCTAGCCTGTGTCTCGCCTGTGTCTAGCCTATGCCTAGCCTGTGTCTAGCCTGTGTCTAGCCTGTGTCTAGCCTGTGTCTAGCCTGTGTCTAGCCTGTGTCTAGCCTGTTTCTAGCCTGTGCCTAGCCAGTGTCTAGCCAGTGTATAGCCTCTGTCTAGCCTGTGCCTAGCCAGTTTCTAGCCTGTGTCTAGCCTGTGCTTAGCCAGTGTCTAGTCTGTGCCAAGCCAGTGTCTAGCCTGTGTCTAGCCTGTATCTAGCCTGTTTCTAGCCTGTGGCTAGCCTGTGTCTAGCCTGTGTCTAGCCTGTGTCTAGCCTGTATGTAGCCTGTGTCTAGCCTGTGTCTTGCCTGTGTCTAGCCTGTGTCTAGAATGTGTCTAGCCTGTGTCTAGCCTGTGTCTAGCCTGTGTATAGCCTATGTCTAGCCTGTATCTAGCCTGTGGCTAGCCTGTGTCTAGCCTGTGTCTAGCCTGTGTCTAGCCTGTATGTAGCCTGTGTCTAGCCTGTGTCTTGCCTGTGTCTAGCCTGTGTCTAGCCTGTGTCTAGCCTGTGTCTAGCCTGTGTCTAGCCTGTGTCTAGCCTGTGTCTAGCCTGTGTCTAGCCTGTGTCTAGCCTGTGTCTTGCCTGTGTCTAGCCTGTGTCTAGAATGTGTCTAGCCTGTGTCTAGCCTGTGTCTAGAATGTGTCTAGCCTGTGTCTAGCCTGTGTCTAGCCTGTGCCTAGCCTGTGTCTAGCATGTGCCTAGCCTCTGCCTAGCCTGTACGTAGCCAGTGCCTAGCCAGTTTCTAGCTTGTGTCTAGCCTGTGCTTAGCCAGTGTCTAGTCTGTACCAAGCCCGTGTCTAGCCTGTGTCTAGCCTGTTTCAAGCCTGTGTCTAGCCTGTGTCTACCCTGTGTCTAGCTTGTGTCTAGCCTGTGTCTAGCTTGTGTCTAGCCTGTGTCTAGCCTGTGTCTAGCCTGTGTCTAGCCTGTGTCTAGCCTGTGCCTAGCCAGTGTCTAGCCTGTGCCCAGCCAGTGTCTAGCCTGTGCTTAGCCAGTTTCTAGCCTGTGTCTAGCCTTTGTCTAGCCTGTGTCTAGCCTCTGTCTAGCCTGTGTCTAGCCTGTGTCTAGCCTGTGTCTAGCCTGTGTCTAGTCTGTGTCTAGCCTGTGCCTAGCCAGTGTCTAGCCTGTGCGCAGCCAGTGTCTAGCCTGTGTCTAGCCTGTGCCGAGCCAGTTTCTAGCCAGTGTCTAGCGTGTGTCTAGCCTGTGTCTAGCCTGTGTCTTGCCTGTGTCTAGCCTGTGTCTAGCCTGTATCTAGCCTGTATGTAGCCTGTGTCTAGCCTGTGTCTTGCCTGTGTCTAGCCAGTGTCTAGCCTGTGTCTAGCTTGTGCCTTGCCTAAAACTGGCATGTGCATAGCGTATGCCTAGCCAGTATCTAGCCAGTGCCTAGCCTGTGCCTTGCCTGTGTTTGGCCTGTGACTGGCATGTGCATAGCCTGTGCCTAGCCTGTGTCTTGTCTGTGTCTAGCCTGTGTCTAGTCTGTGTCTAGCCTGTGTCCAGTCTGTGTCTAGCCTGTGTCTAGCCTTTGTCTAGCCTGTGTCTATCCTGTGCCAAGTATGTGCCTAGCCTCTGCCTAGCCTGTACCTAGCCAGTGCCTAGCTTCTACCTAGCCAGTACCTAGCCTGTACCTAGCCAGTGCCTAGCCTGTTCATAGCCATTGTCTAGCCTGTTTATAGCCATTGTCTAGCCTGTTTATAGCCATTGTCTAGCCTGTGCCTAGCCAGTGTCTAGCCTGTGCCTAGCCAGTGTCTAGCCTGTGCCCAGCCTGTGTCTAGCCTGTGTCTAGCATGTGCCTAGCCAGTTTGTAGACTGTGCTTAGCCAGTGTCTAGTCTGTGCCGAGTCAGTTTCTAGCCTGTGTCTAGCCTGTGTCTAGTCTGTGTCTAGACTGTGTCTAGCCTGTCTCTAGCTGTGTCTAGCCTGTGTCTAGCCTTTGTCTAGCCTGTGTCTAGCCTGTGTCTAGCCTGTGTCTAGCCTGTGTCTAGCCTGTGTCTAGCCTGTGTCTAGCCTGTGTCTAGCCTGTGTCTAGCCTGTGCCTAGCCAGTGTCTAGCCTGTGCCCAGCCAGTGTCTAGCCTGTGCCCAGCCAGTGTCTAGCCCGTGTCTAGCCTGTGCCTAGCCAGTTTCTAGCCTGTGTCTAGCCTGTGACTAGCCTGTGTCTAGCCTGTGTCTAGCCTGTGTCTAGCATGTGCCTAGCCTCTGCCTAGCCTGTACCTAGCCAGTGCCTAGCCTCTGCCTAGCCTGTGCCCAGCCAGTGTCTAGCCTGTGTCTAGCCTGTGCCTAGCCAGTTTCTAGCCTGTGTCTAGCCTGTGCTTAGCCAGTGTCTAGTCTGTGCCAAGCACGTGTCTAGCCTGTGTCTGGCCTGTGTCTAGCCTGTATCTAGCCTGTTTCAAGCTTGTTTCAAGCCTGTGTCTAGCCTGTGTCTAGCCTGTGTCTAGCTTGTTTCAAGCCTGTGTCTAGCCTGTGTCTAGCCTGTGTCTAGCTTGTGTCTAGCCTGTGTCTAGCCTGTGTCGAGCCTGTGTCTAGCCTGTGTCTAGCCTGTGTCTAGCCTGTGTCTAGCCTGTGTCTAGCCTGTGTCTAGCCTGTGTCTAGCCTGTGTCTAGCCTGTGTCTAGCCTGTGTCTAGCCTGTGTCTAGCCTGTGTCTAGCCTGTGTCTAGCCTGTGTCTAGCCTGTGTCTAGCTCGTGTCTACCCTGTGTCTAGCATGTGCCTAGCCTCTTCCTAGCCTGTACCTAGCAAGTGCCTAGCCTGTACCTAGCAAGTGCCTAGCCTGTGCCTAGCCAGTGTCTAGCCTGTGCCCAGCCAGTGTCTAGCCTGTGTCTAGCCTGTGTCTAGCCTGTGCCTAGCCTGTAACTAGCCTGTGTCTAGCCAGTGTCTAGCCTGTGTCTAGCCTGTGCCTTGCCTAAAACTGGCATGTGCATAGCGTATGCCTAGCCAGTATCTAGCCAGTGCCTAGCCTGTGCCTAGCCAGTGTCTAGCCTTTGTCTAGCCTGTGCATAGCCAGAGTCTAGCCTGTGCCTAGCCAGTGTGTAGCCTTTGTCTAGCCTGTGTCTAGTCTGTGTCAAGCCTGTGTCTAGCCTTTGTCTAGCCTGTGTCTAGCCTGTGTCAAGTATGTGCCTAGCCTCTGCCTAGCCTGTACCTAGCCAGTGCCTAGCCAGTACCTAGCCTGTACCTAGCCAGTGCCTAGCCTGTTCATAGCCATTGTCTAGCCTGTTCATAGCCATTGTCTAGCCTTTGCCTAGCCAGTGTTTAGCCTGTGCCTAGCCTGTAACTAGCCTGTGTCTAGCCAGTGTCTAGCCTGTGTCTAGCCTGTGCCTTGCCTAAAACTGGCATGTGCATAGCGTATGCCTGGCCAGTATCTAGCCAGTGCCTAGCCTGTGTCTAGTCTGTGTCTAGCCTGTGTCTAGCCTTTGTCTAGCCTGTGTCTAGCCTGTGTCAAGTATGTGCCTAGCCTCTGCCTAGCCTGTACCTAGCCAGTACCTAGCCTGTACCTAGCCAGTGCCTAGCCTGTTCATAGCCATCGTCTAGCCTGTTCATAGCCAGTGTCTATCCTTTGCCTAGCCAGTGTCTAGCCAGTGCCTAGCCAGTGTCTAGCCTGTGCCCAGCCTGTGTCTAGCCTGTGTCTAGCCTGTGCGTAGCCAGTTTGTAGACTGTGCTTAGCCAGTGTCTAGTCTGTGCCAAGCCAGTTTCTAGCCTGTGTCTAGCCTGTGTCTAGTCTGTTTTTAGCCTGTGTCTAGCCTGTGCCCAGCCAGTGTCTAGCCTGTGTCTAGCCTGTGTCTAGCCTGTGTCTAGCCTGTGTCTAGCATGTGTCTAGGCTGTGTCTAGCCTGTGTCAGCCTGTGTCTAGCCTGTGTCTAGCCTGTGCCTAGCCAGTGTCTAGCCTGTGCCCAGCCAGTGTCTAGCCTGTGTCTAGCCTGTGCCTTGCCAGTTTCTAGCCTGTATCTAGCCTGTGTCTAGCCTGTATCTAGCCTGTGTCTAGCCTGTGTCTAGCTTTTGTCTAGCCTGTGTCTAGCCTGTGTCTAGCCTGTGCCTAGCCAGTTTCTAGCCTGTGACTAGCCTGTGCCTAGCCAGTGTCTAGTCTGTGCCTAGCCAGTGTCTAGCCTGTGCCTAGCCAGTGTCTAGCCTGTGCCTAGCCAGTGTCTAGCCTGTGCCTAGCCAGTGTCTAGCCTGTGCCCAGCCAGTGTCTAGCCTGTGCCCAGCCAGTGTCTAGCCTGTGTCTAGCCTGTGCCTAGCCAGTTTCTAGCCTGTGTCTAGCCTGTGCTTAGCCAGTGTCAAGTCTGTGCCAAGCCAGTGTCTTGCCTGTGTCTAGCCTGTATCTAGCCTGTTTTTAGCCTGTTTCTAGCCTGTGTCTAGCCTGTGTCTAGCTTGTGTCTAGCCTGTGTCTAGCCTGTGTCTAGCTTTTGTCTAGCCTGTGTCTAGCCTGTGTCTAGCCTGTGCCTAGCCAGTTTCTAGCCTGTGACTAGCCTGTGCCTAGCCAGTGTCTAGTCTGTGCCTAGCCAGTGTCTAGCCTGTGCCTAGCCAGTGTCTAGCCTGTGCCTAGCCAGTGTCTAGCCTGTGCCTAGCCAGTGTCTAGCCTGTGCCCAGCCAGTGTCTAGCCTGTGCCCAGCCAGTGTCTAGCCTGTGTCTAGCCTGTGCCTAGCCAGTTTCTAGCCTGTGTCTAGCCTGTGCTTAGCCAGTGTCAAGTCTGTGCCAAGCCAGTGTCTTGCCTGTGTCTAGCCTGTATCTAGCCTGTTTTTAGCCTGTTTCTAGCCTGTGTCTAGCCTGTGTCTAGCTTGTGTCTAGCCTGTGTCTAGCCTGTGTCTAGCCTGTGTCTAGCCTGTGTCTAGCCTGTGTCTAGCCTGTGTCGAGCCTGTGTCTAGCCTGTGTCTAGCCTGTGTCTAGCCTTTGTCTAGCCTGTGTCTAGCCTGTGTCTACCCTGTGTCTAGCATGTGCCTAGCCTCTTCCTAGCCTGTACCTAGCCAGTGCCTAGCCTGTACCTAGCCAGTACCTAGCCTGTACCTAGCCAGTACCTAGCCTGTACATAGCCAGTACCTAGCCTGTACATAGCCATTGTCTAGCCTGTACATAGCCATTGTCTAGCCTGTACATAGCCATTGTCTAGCCTGTGCCTAGCCAGTGTCTAGCCTGTGTCTAGCCTGTGCCTAGCCTGTGCCTAGTCTGTGTCTAGCCTGTGCTTAGCCAGTGTCTAGTCTGTGCCAAGCCAGTGTCTAGCCTGTGTCTAGCCTGTGTCTAGCCTGTGTCTAGCCTGTTTCTAGCCTGTGTCTGGCCTGTTTCTTGCCTGTGTCTAGCCTGTGTCTAGCCTGTGTCTAGCTTGTGTCTAGCCAGTGTCTAGCCTGTGCCCAGTCAGTGTCTAGCCTGTGTCTAGCCTGTGTCTAGCCTGTGCCTGGCCTGTGTCTAGCCTGTGCCTAGCCAGTTTCTAGCCTGTGTCTAGCCTGTGTCTAGCCTGTGTCTAGCCTGTGTCTAGCCTGTGTCTAGCCTGTGTCTAGCCTGTGTCTAGCCTGTGTCTAGCCTGTGTCTAGCCTGTGTCTAGCCTATGTCTAGCCTGTGTCTAGCCTGTGTCTAGCCTGTGTCTAGCTTTTGTCTAGCCTGTCTCTAGCCTGTGTCTAGCATGTGCCTAGCCTGTACCTAGCCAGTGCCTAGCCTGTACCTAGCCAGTGCCTAGCCTGTACCTAGCCAGTACCTAGCCTGTACCTAGCCAGTGCCTAGCCTGTACATAGCCATTGTCTAGCCTGTGCCTAGCCAGTGTCTAGCCTGTGCCTAGCCAGTGTCTAGCCTGTACCCAGCCAGTGTCTAGCCTGTGCCTAGCCAGTTACTAGCCTGTGTCTAGCCTGTGCTTAGCCAGTGTTTAGTCTGTGCCAAGCCAGTGTCTAGCCTGTGTCTAGCTTGTGTCTAGCCTGTGTCTAGCCTGTTTCTAGCCTGTGTCTAGCCTGTGTCTAGCCTGTGCCTTGCCTGAAACAGGCATGTTCATAACGTGTGCCTAGCCAGTGTCTAGCCAGTGCCTAGCCTGTTCCTAGCCAGTGTCTAGCGTTTGTCTAGCCTGTGCATAGCCTGTGACTAGCCTGTGCCTAGCCAGTGTATAGCCTGTGCCTAGCCAGTGTCTAGCCTCTGCCCAGCCAGTGTCTAGCCTGTGTCAAGCCTGTGCCTAGCCAGTTTCTAGCCTGTATCTAGCCTGTGCTTAGCCAGTGTCTAGTCTGTGTCAAGCTAGTGTCTAGCCTGTGCCTAGCCAGTGTCTAGCCTGTGCCTTGCCTGTGACTGGCATGTGCATAGCCTGTGCCTAGCCAGTATCAAGCCTGTATCTAGCCTGTGCCTTGCCTTAGACTGGCATGTGCATAGCCTGTGCCTAGCCAGTGTCTAGCCTGTGTCTAGCCTGTGCCTTGCCTGAGACTGGCATGTGCATAGCGTGTGCCTAGCCAGTGTCTAGCCAGTGCCTTGCCTGTGCCTAGCCTGTGACTAGCCTGTGTCTAGCCTGTGCCTTGCCTGTGACTGGCATGTGCATAGCCTGTGCCTAGCCTGTGTCAAGCCTGTGTCTAGCCTGTGCCTTGCCTGTGACTGGCATGTGCATAGCCTGTGCTTAGCCAGTGTCTAGCTTGTTTCTAGCCTGTGCCTTGCCTGAGACAGGCATGTGCATAGCGTGTGCCTAGCCAGTGTCTAGCCAGTGCCTAGCCTTTGCCTAGCCAGTGTCTAGCCTTTGTCTAGCCTGTGCATAGCCTGTGTCTAGCCTGTGTCTAGCCGGTGTCTAGCCGGTGTCTAGCCGGTGTCTAGCCGGTGTCTAGCCGGTGTCTAGCCTGTGCCTAGCCTGTGCCTAGCCAGTGCATAGCCTCTGTCTAGCCTGTGTCTAGTCTGTGTCTAGCCGGTGTCTAGCCGGTGTCTAGCCGGTGTCTAGCCTGTGCCTAGCCTGAGCCTAGCCTGTGTCTAGCCTGTGTCTAGCCTGTGTCTAGCCTGTGTCTAGCCTGTGTCTAGCCTGTGTCTAGCCTGTGCCTAGCCTGTGGCTAGCCTGTGTCTAGCCTGTGCCTAGCGTGTGTCTAGCCTGTGTCTAGCCTGTGTCTAGCCTGTGTCTAGCCTGTGTCTAGCCTGTGTCTAGCCTGTGCCTAGCCAGTGTCTAGCCAGTGCCCAGCCAGTGTCTAGCCTGTGCCTAGCAAGTTTCTAGCCTGTGTCTGGCCTGTGTCTAGCCTGTGTCTAGCCTGTGTCTAGCCTGTGCCTAGCCAGTGTCTAGCCTGTGCCCAGCCAGTGTCTAGCCTCTGCCTAGCCTGTGCGTAGCCAGTGCCTAGCCTGTGTCTAGCCTGTGCTTAGCCAGTGTCTAGTCTGTACCAAGCCCGTGTCTAGCCTGTGTCTAGCCTGTTTCAAGCCTGTGTCTAGCCTGTGTCTAGCCTGTGTCTAGCTTGTGTCTAGCCAGTGTCTAGCCTGTGTCTAGCCTGTGTCTAGCCTGTGTCTAGCCTGTGCCTAGCCAGTGTCTAGCCTGTACCCAGCCAGTGTCTAGCCTGTGTCTAGCCGGTGCCTAGCCAGTTTCTAGCCTTTGTCTAGCCTTTGTCTAGCCTGTGTCTAGCCTCTGTCTAGCCTGTGTCTAGCCTGTGTCTAGCCTGTGTCTAGCCTGTGTCTAGCCTGTGTCTAGCCTGTGTCTAGCCTGTGTCTAGCCTGTGTCTAGCCTGTGCCTAGCCAGTGTCTAGCCTGTGCCCAGCCAGTGTCTAGCCTCTGCCTAGCCTGTGCGTAGCCAGTGCCTAGCCTGTGTCTAGCCTGTGCTTAGCCAGTGTCTAGTCTGTACCAAGCCCGTGTCTAGCCTGTGTCTAGCCTGTTTCAAGCCTGTGTCTAGCCTGTGTCTAGCCTGTGTCTAGCTTGTGTCTAGCCAGTGTCTAGCCTGTGCCCAGTCAGTGTCTAGCCTGTGTCTAGCCTGTGTCTAGCCTGTGCCTGGCCTGTGTCTAGCCTGTGCCTAGCCAGTTTCTAGCCTGTGTCTAGCCTGTGTCTAGCCTGTGTCTAGCCTGTGTCTAGCCTGTGTCTAGCCTGTGTCTAGCCTGTGTCTAGCCTGTGTCTAGCCTGTGTCTAGCCTGTGTCTAGCCTGTGTCTAGCCTATGTCTAGCCTGTGTCTAGCCTGTGTCTAGCCTGTGTCTAGCTTTTGTCTAGCCTGTCTCTAGCCTGTGTCTAGCATGTGCCTAGCCTGTACCTAGCCAGTGCCTAGCCTGTACCTAGCCAGTGCCTAGCCTGTACCTAGCCAGTACCTAGCCTGTACCTAGCCAGTGCCTAGCCTGTACATAGCCATTGTCTAGCCTGTGCCTAGCCAGTGTCTAGCCTGTGCCTAGCCAGTGTCTAGCCTGTACCCAGCCAGTGTCTAGCCTGTGCCTAGCCAGTTACTAGCCTGTGTCTAGCCTGTGCTTAGCCAGTGTTTAGTCTGTGCCAAGCCAGTGTCTAGCCTGTGTCTAGCTTGTGTCTAGCCTGTGTCTAGCCTGTTTCTAGCCTGTGTCTAGCCTGTGTCTAGCCTGTGCCTTGCCTGAAACAGGCATGTTCATAACGTGTGCCTAGCCAGTGTCTAGCCAGTGCCTAGCCTGTTCCTAGCCAGTGTCTAGCGTTTGTCTAGCCTGTGCATAGCCTGTGACTAGCCTGTGCCTAGCCAGTGTATAGCCTGTGCCTAGCCAGTGTCTAGCCTCTGCCCAGCCAGTGTCTAGCCTGTGTCTAGCCTGTGCCTAGCCAGTTTCTAGCCTGTATCTAGCCTGTGCTTAGCCAGTGTCTAGTCTGTGTCAAGCTAGTGTCTAGCCTGTGCCTAGCCAGTGTCTAGCCTGTGCCTTGCCTGTGACTGGCATGTGCATAGCCTGTGCCTAGCCAGTATCAAGCCTGTATCTAGCCTGTGCCTTGCCTTAGACTGGCATGTGCATAGCCTGTGCCTAGCCAGTGTCTAGCCTGTGTCTAGCCTGTGCCTTGCCTGAGACTGGCATGTGCATAGCGTGTGCCTAGCCAGTGTCTAGCCAGTGCCTTGCCTGTGCCTAGCCTGTGACTAGCCTGTGTCTAGCCTGTGCCTTGCCTGTGACTGGCATGTGCATAGCCTGTGCCTAGCCTGTGTCAAGCCTGTGTCTAGCCTGTGCCTTGCCTGTGACTGGCATGTGCATAGCCTGTGCTTAGCCAGTGTCTAGCTTGTTTCTAGCCTGTGCCTTGCCTGAGACAGGCATGTGCATAGCGTGTGCCTAGCCAGTGTCTAGCCAGTGCCTAGCCTTTGCCTAGCCAGTGTCTAGCCTTTGTCTAGCCTGTGCATAGCCTGTGTCTAGCCTGTGTCTAGCCGGTGTCTAGCCGGTGTCTAGCCGGTGTCTAGCCGGTGTCTAGCCGGTGTCTAGCCTGTGCCTAGCCTGTGCCTAGCCAGTGCATAGCCTCTGTCTAGCCTGTGTCTAGTCTGTGTCTAGCCGGTGTCTAGCCGGTGTCTAGCCGGTGTCTAGCCTGTGCCTAGCCTGAGCCTAGCCTGTGTCTAGCCTGTGTCTAGCCTGTGTCTAGCCTGTGTCTAGCCTGTGTCTAGCCTGTGTCTAGCCTGTGCCTAGCCTGTGGCTAGCCTGTGTCTAGCCTGTGCCTAGCGTGTGTCTAGCCTGTGTCTAGCCTGTGTCTAGCCTGTGTCTAGCCTGTGTCTAGCCTGTGTCTAGCCTGTGCCTAGCCAGTGTCTAGCCAGTGCCCAGCCAGTGTCTAGCCTGTGCCTAGCAAGTTTCTAGCCTGTGTCTGGCCTGTGTCTAGCCTGTGTCTAGCCTGTGTCTAGCCTGTGCCTAGCCTGTGTCTAGCCTGTGTATAGCATGTGCCTAGCCTCTGCCTAGCCTGTGCGTAGCCAGTGCCTAGCCTGTGTCTAGCCTGTGCTTAGCCAGTGTCTAGTCTGTACCAAGCCCGTGTCTAGCCTGTGTCTAGCCTGTTTCAAGCCTGTGTCTAGCCTGTGTCTAGCCTGTGTCTAGCTTGTGTCTAGCCTGTGTCTAGCCTGTGTCTAGCCTGTGTCTAGCCTGTGTCTAGCCTGTGCCTAGCCAGTGTCTAGCCTGTACCCAGCCAGTGTCTAGCCTGTGTCTAGCCGGTGCCTAGCCAGTTTCTAGCCTTTGTCTAGCCTTTGTCTAGCCTGTGTCTAGCCTCTGTCTAGCCTGTGTCTAGCCTGTGTCTAGCCTGTGTCTAGCCTGTGTCTAGCCTGTGTCTAGCCTGTGTCTAGCCTGTGTCTAGCCTGTGCCTAGCCAGTGTCTAGCCTGTGCCCAGCCAGTGTCTAGCCTCTGCCTAGCCTGTGCGTAGCCAGTGCCTAGCCTGTGTCTAGCCTGTGCTTAGCCAGTGTCTAGTCTGTACCAAGCCCGTGTCTAGCCTGTGTCTAGCCTGTTTCAAGCCTGTGTCTAGCCTGTGTCTAGCCTGTGTCTAGCTTGTGTCTAGCCTGTGTCTAGCCTGTGTCTAGCCTGTGTCTAGCCTGTGTCTAGCCTGTGCCTAGCCAGTGTCTAGCCTGTGTCTAGCCTGTGTCTAGCCTGTGTATAGCCTGTGTCTAGCCTGTGTCTAGCCTGTGTCTAGCCTGTGTCTAGCCTGTGTCTAGCCTGTGTCTAGCCTGTGTCTAGCCTGTGTCTAGCCTGTGTCTAGCCTGTGTCTAGCCTGTGTCTAGCCTGTGCCTAGCCAGTGTCTAGCCAGTGCCCAGCCAGTGTCTAGCCAGTGCCCAGCCAGTGTCTAGCCTGTGTCTGGCCTGTGTCTAGCCTGTGTCTAGCCTGTGTCTAGCCTGTGTCTAGCCTGTGCCTAGCCTGTGTCTAGCCTGTGTCTAGCATGTGCCTAGCCTCTGCCTAGCCTGTACGTAGCCAGTGCCTAGCCTGTGTCTAGCCTGTGCTTAGCCAGTGTCTAGTCTGTACCAAGCCCGTGTCTAGCCTGTGCCTAGCAAGTTTCTAGCCTGTGTCTAGCCTGTGTCTAGCCTGTGTCTAGCCTTTGTCTAGCCTGTGTCTAGCCTGTGTCTAGCCTGTGTCTAGCCTGTGTCTCGCCTGTGTCTAGCCTGTGCCTAGCCTGTGCCTAGCCTGTGTCTAGCCGTTGTCTAGTCTGTGTCTAGCCTGTGCCTAGCCAGTGTCTAGCCTGTGCCCAGCCAGTGTCTAGCCTGTGTCTAGCCTGTGTCTAGCCTGTGCCTAGCCTGTGTCTAGCCTGTGCCTAGCCAGTTTCTAGCCAGTGTCTAGCCTGTGTCTAGCCTGTGTCTAGCCTGTGCCTAGCCTGTGTCTAGCCTGTGTCTAGCCTGTGTCTAGCCTGTGTCTAGCCTGTTTCTAGCCTGTGCCTAGCCAGTGTCTAGCCTGTGTCTAGCCTGTGTCTAGCCTGTGTCTAGCCTGTATCTAGCCTGTGTCTAGCCTGTATCTAGCCTCTTTCTAGCCTGTGTCTAGCCTGTGTCTAGCTTGTGTCTAGCCTGTGTCTAGCCTGTGTCTAGCCTGTATCTAGCCTGTGTCTAGCCTGTGTCTAGCCTGTGTCTAGCCTGTGTCTTGCCTGTGTCTAGCTTGTGTCTAGAATGTGTCTAGCCTGTGTCTAGCCTGTGTCTAGAATGTGTCTAGCCTGTGTCTAGCCTGTGCCTAGCCAGTGTCTAGCCAGTGTATAGCCTCTGTCTAGCCTGTGCCTAGCCAGTTTCTAGCCTGTGTCTAGCCTGTGCTTAGCCAGTGTCTAGTCTGTGCCAAGCCAGTGTCTAGCCTGTATCTAGCCTGTTTCTAGCCTGTGCCTAGCCAGTGTCTAGCCAGTGTATAGCCTCTGTCTAGCCTGTGCCTAGCCAGTTTCTAGCCTGTGTCTAGCCTGTGCTTAGCCAGTGTCTAGTTTGTGCCAAGCCAGTGTCTAGCCTGTGTCTAGCCTGTATCTAGCCTGTTTCTAGCCTGTGGCTAGCCTGTGTCCTGCCTGTGTCTAGCCTGTGTCTAGCCTGTATGTAGCCTGTGTCTAGCCTGTGTCTTCCCTGTGTCTACCCTGTGTCTAGAATGTGTCTAGCCTGTGTCTAGCCTGTGTCTAGCCTGTGTCTAGCCTGTGTCTAGCCTGTGTCTAGCCTGTGTCTAGCCTGTGTCTAGCCTGTATCTAGCCTGTGTCTAGCCTGTATCTAGCCTGTTTCTAGCCTGTGTCTAGCCTGTGTCTAGCTTGTGTCTAGCCTGTGTCTAGCCTGTGTCTAGCCTGTGTCTAGCCTGTGTCTAGCCTGTGTCTAGCCTGTGTCTAGCCTGTGTCTAGCCTGTGTCTAGCCTGTGTCTAGCCTGTGACTAGCCTGTGTCTAGCCTGTGCCTTGCCTGTGACTGGCATGTGCGTAGCCTGTGCCTAGCCTGTGGCAAGCCTGTGTCTAGCCTGTGCCTTGCCTGTGACTGGCATGTGCATAGCCTGTGCTTAGCCAGTGTCTAGCTTGTTTCTAGCCTGTGCCTTGCCTGAGACAGGCATGTGCATAGCGTGTGCCTAGCCAGTGTCTAGCCAATGCCTAGCCTTTGCCTAGCCAGTGTCTAGCCTGTGCATAGCCTGTGTCTAGCCTGTGCCTAGCCAGTGTATAGCCTCTGTCTAGCCTGTGTCTAGTCTGTGTCTAGCCGGTGTCTAGCCGGTGTCTAGCCGGTGTCTAGCCGGTGTCTAGCCTGTGCCTAGCCTGTGCCTAGCCTGTGTCTAGCCTGTGTCTAGCCTGTGTCTAGCCTGTGTCTAGCCTGTGTCTAACCTGTGTCTAGCCTGTGTCTAGCCTGTGTCTAGCCTGTGTCTAGCCTGTGTCTAGCCTGTGTCTAGCCTGTGTCTAGCCTGTGTCTAGCCTGTGTCTAGCCTGTGTCTAGCCTGTGTCTAGCCTGTGTCTAGCCTGTGTCTAGCCTGTGTCTAGCCTGTGTCTAGCCTGTGTCTAGCCTGTGTCTAGCCTGTGTCTGGCCTGTGCCTAGCCAGTGTCTAGCCAGTGCCCAGCCAGTGTCTAGCCTGTGCCTAGCAAGTTTCTAGCCTGTGTCTGGCCTGTGTCTAGCCTGTGTCTAGCCTGTGTCTAGCCTGTGCCTAGCCTGTGTCTAGCCTGTGTCTAGCATGTGCCTAGCCTCTGCCTAGCCTGTACGTAGCCAGTGCCTAGCCTCTGCCTAGCCTGTGCCCAGCCAGTGTCTAGCCTGTGTCTAGCCTGTGCCTAGCCAGTTTCTAGCCTGTGTCTAGCCTGTGCCTAGCCAGTGTCTAGTCTGTACCAAGCCCGTGTCTAGCCTGTGTCTAGCCTGTTTCAAGCCTGTGTCTAGCCTGTGTCTAGCCTGTGTCTAGCTTGTGTCTAGCCTGTGTCTAGCCTGTGTCTAGCCTGTGTCTAGCCTGTGTCTAGCCTGTGTCTAGCCTGTGCCTAGCCAGTGTCTAGCCTGTGCCCAGCCAGTGTCTAGCCTGTGTCTAGCCTGTGTCTAGCCTGTGCCTAGCCAGTTTCTAGCCTGTGTCTAGCCTTTGTCTAGCCTGTGTCTAGCCTCTGTCTAGCCTGTGTCTAGCCTGTGTCTAGCCTGTGTCTAGCCTGTGTCTAGCTTGTGTCTAGTCTGTGTCTAGCCTGTGCCTAGCCAGTGCCTAGCCTGTGCCCAGCCAGTGTCTAGCCTGTGTCTAGCCTGTGCCTAGCCAGTTTCTAGCCAGTGTCTAGCCTGTGTCTAGCCTGTGTCTAGCCTGTGTCTTGCCTGTGTCTAGCCTGTGTCTAGCCTGTGTCTAGCCTGTGTCTAGCCTGTGTCTAGCCTGTGTCTCGCCTGTGTATAGCCTGTGCCTAGCCTGTGTCTAGCCTGTGTCTAGCCTGTGTCTAGCCTGTGTCTAGCCTGTGTCTAGCCTGTTTCTAGCCTGTGCCTAGCCAGTGTCTAGCCAGTGTATAGCCTCTGTCTAGCCTGTGCCTAGCCAGTTTCTAGCCTGTGTCTTGCCTGTGCTTAGCCAGTGTCTAGTCTGTGCCAAGCCAGTGTCTAGCCTGTGTCTAGCCTGTATCTAGCCTGTTTCTAGCCTGTGGCTAGCCTGTGTCTAGCCTGTGTCTAGCCTGTATCTAGCCTGTATGTAGCCTGTGTCTAGCCTGTGTCTTGCCTGTGTCTAGCCTGTGTCTAGCCTGTATCTAGCCTGTTTCTAGCCTGTGGCTAGCCTGTGTCTAGCCTGTGTCTAGCCTGTATCTAGCCTGAATGTAGCCTGTGTCTAGCCTGTGTCTTGCCTGTGTCTAGCCTGTGTCTAGACTGTGTCTAGCCTGTGTCTAGCCTGTGTCTAGCCTGTGTCTAGCCTGTGTCTAGCCTGTATCTAGCCTGTGTCTAGCCTGTGTCTAGCCTGTGTCTAGCCTGTGTCTAGCCTGTGTCTAGCCTGTGTCTAGCCTGTGTCTAGCCTGTGTCTAGCCTGTATCTAGCCTGTGTCTAGCCTGTATCTAGCCTGTTTCTAGCCTGTGTCTAGCCTGTGTCTAGCTTGTGTCTAGCCTGTGTCTAGCCTGTGTCTAGCCTGTGTCTAGCCTGTGTCTAGCCTGTGTCTAGCCTGTGTCTAGCCTGTGTCTAGCCAGTGTCTAGCCTGTGTCTAGCCTGTGCCTAGAATGTGTCTAGCCTGTGTCTAGCCTGTGTCTAGCCAGTGTCTAGCCTGTGTCTAGCCTGTGCCTAGCCTGTGTCTAGCCTGTGTCTAGCATGTGCCTAGCCTCTGCCTAGCCTGTACGTAGGCAGTGCCTAGCCTCTGCCCAGCCTGTGCCCAGCCAGTGTCTAGCCTGTGTCTAGCCTGTGCCTAGCCAGTTTCTAGCCTGTGTCTAGCCTGTGCTTAGCCAGTGTCTAGTCTGTACCAAGCCCGTGTCTAGCCTGTGTCTAGCCTGTTTCAAGCCTTTGTCTAGCCTGTGTCTAGCCTGTGTCTAGCTTGTGTCTAGCCTGTGTCTAGCCTGTGTCTAGCCTGTGCCTAGCCAGTGTCTAGCCTGTGCCCAGCCAGTGTCTAGCCTGTGTCTAGCCTGTGTCTAGCCTGTGCCTAGCCAGTTTCTAGCCTGTGTCTAGCCTTTGTCTAGCCTGTGTCTAGCCTCTGTCTAGCCTGTGTCTAGCCTGTGTCTAGCCTGTGTCTAGCCTGTGTCTAGCCTGTGTCTAGTCTGTGTCTAGCCTGTGCCTAGCCAGTGTCTAGCCTGTGCCCAGCCAGTGTCTAGCCTGTGTCTAGCCTGTGCCTAGCCAGTTTCTAGCCAGTGTCTAGCCTGTATCTAGCCTGTTTCTAGCCTGTGTCTAGCCTGTGTCTAGCCTGTGTCTAGCCTGTGTCTAGCCTGTGTCTAGCCAGTGTCTAGCCTGTGTCTAGCCTGTGCCTAGAATGTGTCTAGCCTGTGTCTAGCCTGTGTCTAGCCAGTGTCTAGCCTGTGTCTAGCCTGTGCCTAGCCTGTGTCTAGCCTGTGTCTAGCATGTGCCTAGCCTCTGCCTAGCCTGTACGTAGCCAGTGCCTAGCCTCTGCCTAGCCTGTGCCCAGCCAGTGTCTAGCCTGTGTCTAGCCTGTGCCTAGCCAGTTTCTAGCCTGTGTCTAGCCTGTGCTTAGCCAGTGTCTAGTCTGTACCAAGCCCGTGTCTAGCCTGTGTCTAGCCTGTTTCAAGCCTGTGTCTAGCCTGTGTCTAGCCTGTGTCTAGCTTGTGTCTAGCCTGTGTCTAGCTTGTGTCTAGCCTGTGTCTAGCCTGTGTCTAGCCTGTGTCTAGCCTGTGCCTAGCCAGTGTCTAGCCAGTGTCTAGCCTGTGCCCAGCCAGTGTCTAGCCTGTGTCTAGCCTGTGTCTAGCCTGTGTCTAGCCTGTGTCTAGCCTGTGCCTAGCCAGTTTCTAGCCTGTGTCTAGCCTTTGTCTAGCCTGTGTCTAGCCTCTGTCTAGCCTATGTCTAGCCTGTGTCTAGCCTGTGTCTAGCCTGTGTCTAGCCTGTGTCTAGTCTGTGTCTAGCCTGTGCCTAGCCAGTGTCTAGCCTGTGCCCAGCCAGTGTCTAGCCTGTGTCTAGCCTGTGCCTAGCCAGTTTCTAGCCAGTGTCTAGCCTGTGTCTAGCCTGTGTTTAGCCTGTGTCTTGCCTGTGTCTAGCCTGTGTCTAGCCTGTGTCTAGCCTGTGTCTAGCCTGTGTCTAGCCTGTGTCTCGCCTGTGTATAGCCTGTGCCTAGCCTGTGTCTAGCCTGTGTCTAGCCTGTGTCTAGCCTGTTTCTAGCCTGTGCCTAGCCAGTGTCTAGCCAGTGTATAGCCTCTGTCTAGCCTGTGCCTAGCCAGTTTCTAGCCTGTGTCTTGCCTGTGCTTAGCCAGTGTCTAGTCTGTGCCAAGCCAGTGTCTAGCCTGTGTCTAGCCTGTATCTAGCCTGTTTCTAGCCTGTGGCTAGCCTGTGTCTAGCCTGTGTCTAGCCTGTATCTAGCCTGTATGTAGCCTGTGTCTAGCCTGTGTCTTGCCTGTGTCTAGCCTGTGTCTAGCCTGTATCTAGCCTGTTTCTAGCCTGTGGCTAGCCTGTGTCTAGCCTGTGTCTAGCCTGTATCTAGCCTGAATGTAGCCTGTGTCTAGCCTGTGTCTTGCCTGTGTCTTGCTTGTGTCTAGAATGTGTCTAGCCTGTGTCTAACCTGTGTCTAGCCTGTGTCTAGCCTGTGTCTAGCCTGTATCTAGCCTGTGTCTAGCCTGTGTCTAGCCTGTGTCTAGCCTGTGTCTAGCCTGTGTCTAGCCTGTGTCTAGCCTGTGTCTAGCCTGTATCTAGCCTGTGTCTAGCCTGTATCTAGCCTGTTTCTAGCCTGTGTCTAGCCTGTGTCTAGCTTGTGTCTAGCCTGTGTCTAGCCTGTGTCTAGCCTGTGTCTAGCCTGTGTCTAGCCTGTGTCTAGCCTGTGTCTAGCCTATGTCTAGCCAGTGTCTAGCCTGTGTCTAGCCTGTGCCTAGAATGTGTCTAGCCTGTGTCTAGCCTGTGTCTAGCCAGTGTCTAGCCTGTGTCTAGCCTGTGCCTAGCAAGTTTCTAGCCTGTGTCTGGCCTGTGTCTAGCCTGTGTCTAGCCTGTGTCTAGCCTGTGTCTAGCCTGTGTCTAGACTGTGTCTAGCCTGTGTCTAGCCTGTGTCTAACCTGTGCCTAGCCTCTGCCTAGCCTGTGCCCAGCCAGTGTCTAGCCTGTGTCTAGCCTGTGTCTAGCCTGTGTCTAGCCTGTGTCTAGAATGTGTCTAGCCTGTGTCTTGCCTGTGTCTAGCCTGTGTCTAGAATGTGTCTAGTTTGTGTCTAGAATGTGTCTAGCCTGTGTCTAGCCTGTGTCTAGCCTGTGTCTAGCCTGTGTCTAGCCTGTGTCTCGCCTGTGTCTAGCCTATGCCTAGCCTGTGCCTAGCAAGTTTCTAGCCTGTGTCTGGCCTGTGTCTAGCCTGTGTCTAGCCTGTGTCTAGCCTGTGTCTAGCCTGTGTCTAGCCTGTGTCTAGCCTGTGTCTAGCATGTGCCTAGCCTCTACCTAGCCTGTACGTAGCCAGTGCCTAGCCTCTGCCTAGCCTGTGCCCAGCTTGTGTCTAGCCTGTATGTAGCCTGTGTCTAGCCTGTGTCTTGCCTGTGTCTAGCCTGTGTCTAGAATGTGTCTAGCCTGTGTCTAGCCTGTGTCTAGCCTGTGTCTAGCCTGTGTCTAGCCTGTATCTAGCCTGTGTTTAGCCTGTATCTAGCTTGTATCTAGCTTGTGTCTAGCCTGTGTCTAGCCTGTGTCTAGCCTGTGTCTAGCCTGTGTCTAGCCTGTGTCTAGCCTGTGTCTTGCCTGTGTCTAGCTTGTGTCTAGAATGTGTCTAGACTGTGTCTAGCCTGTGTCTAGAATGTGTCTAGCCTGTGTCTAGCCTGTGTCTAGCCTGTGTCTAGCCTGTGTCTAGCCTGTGTCTAGCCTGTGTCTCGCCTGTGTCTAGCCTGTGCCTAGCCTGTGTCTAGCCTGTGTCTAGCCTGTGTCTAGCCTGTGTCTAGCCTGTGTCTAGCCTGTGCCTTGCCTGAAACAGGCATGTGCATAACGTGTGCCTAGCCAGTGTCTAGCCTGTGCCTAGCCTGTGCCTAGCCAGTGTCTAGCCTTTGTCTAGCCTGTGCATAGCCTGTGACTAGCATGTGCCTAGCCAGTGTATAGCCTGTGCCTAGCCAGTGTCTAGCCTGTGCCCAGCCAGTGTCTAGCCTGTGTCTAGCCTGTGCCTAGCCAGTTTCTAGCCTGTATCTAGCCTGTGCTTAGCCAGTGTCTAGTCTGTGCCAAGCTAGTGTCTAGCCTGTGCCTAGCCAGTGTCTAGCCTGTGCCTTGCCTGTGACTGGCATGTGCATAGCCTGTGCCTAGCCAGTATCTAGCCTGTATCTAGCCTGTGCCTTGCCTTAGACTGGCATGTGCATAGCCTGTGCCTAGCCAGTGTCTAGCCTGTGTCTAGCCTGTGCCTTGCCTGAGACTGGCATGTGCATAGAGTGTGCCTAGCCAGTGTCTAGCCAGTGCCTAGCCTGTGCCTAGCCTGTGCCTAGCCAGTGTCTAGCCTGTGTCTAGCCTGTGCCTTGCCTGAGACTGGCATGTGCATAGCGTGTGCCTAGCCAGTGTCTAGCCAGTGCCTAGCCTGTGCCTAGCCTGTGCCTAGCCTGTGTCTTGCCTGTGCCTTGCCTGTGACTGGCATGTGCATAGCCTGTGCCTAGCCTGTGTCAAGCCTGTGTCTAGCCTGCGCCTTGCCTGTGACTGGCATGTGCATAGCCTGTGCGTAGCCAGTGTCTAGCTTGTTTCTAGCCTGTGCCTTGCCTGAGACAGGCATGTGCATAGCGTGTGCCTAGCCAGTGTCTAGCCAGTGCCTAGCCTGTGCCTAGCCAGTGTCTAGCCTTTGTCTAGCCTGTGCATAGCCTGTGTCTAGCCTGTGCCTAGCCAGTGTATAGCCTCTGTCTAGCCTGTGTCTAGTCTGTGTCTAGCCGGTGTCTAGCCGGTGTCTAGCCGGTGTCTAGCCTGTGCCTAGCCTGTGCCTAGCCTGTGTCTAGCCTGTGTCTAGCCTGTGTCTAGCCTGTGTCTAGCCTGTGTCTAGCCTGTGTCTAGCCTGTGTCTAGCCTGTGTCTAGCCTGTGTCTGGCCTGTGTCTAGCCTGTGTCTAGCCTGTGTCTAGCCTGTGTCTAGCCTGTGTCTAGCCTGTGTCTAGCCTGTGTCTAGCCTGTGTCTAGCCTGTGTCTAGCCTGTGTCTAGCCTGTGTCTAGCCTGTGTCTAGCCTGTGTTTAGCCTGTGTCTAGCCTGTGTCTAGCCTGTGTCTAGCCTGTGTCTAGCCTGTGTCTAGCCTGTGTCTAGCCTGTGTCTAGCCTGTTTGCTAGCCTGTGTCTAGCCTGTGCCTAGCCTGTGTCTAGCCTGTGTCTAGCCTGTGCCTAGCCAGTGTCTAGCCAGTGCCCAGCCAGTGTCTAGCCTGTGCCTAGCAAGTTTTTAGCCTGTGTCTGGCCTGTGTCTAGCCTGTGTATAGCCTGTGTCTATCCTGTGTGTAGCCTGTGTCTAGTCTGTGTCTAGCCTGTGCCTAGCCTGTGTCTAGCATGTGCCTAGCCTCTGCCTAGCCTGTACGTAGCCAGTGCCTAGCCTCTGCCTAGCCTGTGCCCAGCCAGTGTCTAGCCTGTGTCTAGCCTGTGCCTAGCCAGTTTCTAGCCTGTGTCTAGCCTGTGCTTAGCCAGTGTCTAGTCTGTACCAAGCCCGTGTCTAGCCTGTGTCTAGCCCGTTTCAAGCCTGTGTCTAGCCTGTGTCTACCCTGTGTCTAGCTTGTGTCTA
This sequence comes from Zaprionus gabonicus, assembly GCA_018903695.1. Taxonomy (NCBI): domain Eukaryota; kingdom Metazoa; phylum Arthropoda; class Insecta; order Diptera; family Drosophilidae; genus Zaprionus; species Zaprionus gabonicus. The sequence goes on along the minus strand of JAEIFO010000470.1, from coordinate 19,966 downwards.
GCCTGTGTCTAGCTTGTGTCTAGCCTGTGTCTAGCCTGTGTCTAGCCTGTGTCTAGCCTGTGTCTAGCCTGTGCCTAGCCAGTGTCTAGCCTGTGCCCAGCCAGTGTCTAGCCTGTGTCTAGCCTGTGCCTAGCCAGTTTCTAGCCTGTGTCTAGCCTTTGTCTAGCCTGTGTCTAGCCTCTGTCTAGCCTGTGTCTAGCCTCTGTCTAGCCTGTGTCTAGCCTGTGTCTAGCCTGTGTCTAGCCTGTGTCTATCCTGTGTGTAGGCTGTGTCTAGTCTGTGTCTAGCCTGTGCCTAGCCAGTATCTAGCCTGTGCCCAGCCAGTGTCTAGCCTGTGTCTAGCCTGTGCCTAGCCAGTTTCTAGCCAGTGTCTAGCCTGTGTCTAGCCTGTGTCTAGCCTGTGGCTTGCCTGTGTCTAGCCTGTGTCTAGCCTGTGTCTAGCCTGTGTCTAGCCTGTGTCTAGCCTGTGTCTAGCCTGTGTCTCGCCTGTGTCTAGCCTGTGCCTAGCCTGTGTCTAGCCTGTGTCTAGCCTGTGTCTAGCCTGTGTCTAGCCTGTGTCTAGCCTGTGTCTAGCCTGTTTCTAGCCTGTGCCTAGCCAGTGTCTAGCCAGTGTATAGCCTCTGTCTAGCCTGTGCCTAGCCAGTTTCTAGCCTGTGTCTAGCCTGTGCTTAGCCAGTGTCTAGTCTGTGCCAAGCCAGTGTCTAGCCTGTGTCTAGCCTGTATCTAGCCTGTTTCTAGCCTGTGGCTAGCCTGTGTCTAGCCTGTGTCTAGCCTGTGTCTAGCCTGTATGTAGCCTGTGTCTAGCCTGTGTCTTGCCTGTGTCTAGCCTGTGTCTAGCCTGTGTCTAGCCTGTGTCTAGCCTGTGTCTAGCCTGTGTCTAGCCTGTGTCTAGCCTGTGTCTAGCTCGTGTCTAGCCTGTGTCTTGCCTGTGTCTAGCCTGTGTCTAGAATGTGTCTAGCCTGTGTCTAGCCTGTGTCTAGAATGTGTCTAGCCTGTGTCTAGCCTGTGTCTAGCCTGTGCCTAGCCTGTGTCTAGCATGTGCCTAGCCTCTGCCTAGCCTGTACGTAGCCAGTGCCTAGCCAGTTTCTAGCTTGTGTCTAGCCTGTGCTTAGCCAGTGTCTAGTCTGTACCAAGCCCGTGTCTAGCCTGTGTCTAGCCTGTTTCAAGCCTGTGTCTAGCCTGTGTCTACCCTGTGTCTAGCTTGTGTCTAGCCTGTGTCTAGCTTGTGTCTAGCCTGTGTCTAGCCTGTGTCTAGCCTGTGTCTAGCCTGTGTCTAGCCTGTGCCTAGCCAGTGTCTAGCCTGTGCCCAGCCAGTGTCTAGCCTGTGTCTTGTGTTAGCCAGTTTCTAGCCTGTGTCTAGCCTTTGTCTAGCCTGTGTCTAGCCTCTGTCTAGCCTGTGTCTAGCCTGTGTCTAGCCTGTGTCTAGCCTGTGTCTAGTCTGTGTCTAGCCTGTGCCTAGCCAGTGTCTAGCCTGTGCCCAGCCAGTGTCTAGCCTGTGTCTAGCCTGTGCCTAGCCAGTTTCTAGCCAGTGTCTAGCCTGTGTCTAGCCTGTGTCTAGCCTGTGTCTTGCCTGTGTCTTGCCTGTGTCTAGCCTGTGTCTAGCCTGTGCCTAGCCTGTGTCTAGCCTGTGTCTAGCCTGTGTCTAGCCTGTGTCTAGCCTGTTTCTAGCCTGTGCCTAGCCAGTGTCTAGCCTGTGTCTAGCCTGTGTCTAGCCTGTGTCTAGCCTGTGTCTAGCCTGTGTCTCAGCCTGTGTCTAGCCTGTGCCTAGCCTGTGTCTAGCCTGTGTCTAGCCTGTGTCTAGCCTGTGTCTAGCCTGTGTCTAGCCTGTTTCTAGCCTGTGCCTAGCCAGTGTCTAGCCAGTGTATAGCCTCTGTCTAGCCTGTGCCTAGCCAGTTTCTAGCCTCTGTCTAGCCTGTGCTTAGCCAGTGTCTAGTCTGTGCCAAGCCAGTGTCTAGCCTGTGTCTAGCCTGTATCTAGCCTGTTTCTAGCCTGTGGCTAGCCTGTGTCTAGCCTGTGTCTAGCCTGTGTCTAGCCTGTATGTAGCCTGTGTCTAGCCTGTGTCTTGCCTGTGTCTAGCCTGTGTCTAGAATGTGTCTAGCCTGTGTCTAGCCTGTGTCTAGCCTGTGTCTAGCCTGTGTCTAGCCTGTGCCTAGCCTGTGTCTAGCATGTGCCTAGCCTCTGCCTAGCCTGTACGTAGCCAGTGCCTAGCCTCTGCCTAGCCTGTGCCCAGCCAGTGTCTAGCCTGTGTCTAGCCTGTGCCTAGCCAGTTTCTAGCCTGTGTCTAGCCTGTGCTTAGCCAGTGTCTAGTCTGTACCAAGCCCGTGTCTAGCCTGTGTCTAGCCCGTTTCAAGCCTGTGTCTAGCCTGTGTCTACCCTGTGTCTAGCTTGTGTCTAGCCTGTGTCTAGCTTGTGTCTAGCCTGTGTCTAGCCTGTGTCTAGCCTGTGTCTAGCCTGTGTCTAGCCTGTGCCTAGCCAGTGTCTAGCCTGTGCCCAGCCAGTGTCTAGCCTGTGTCTAGCCTGTGCCTAGCCAGTTTCTAGCCTGTGTCTAGCCTTTGTCTAGCCTGTGTCTAGCCTCTGTCTAGCCTGTGTCTAGCCTCTGTCTAGCCTGTGTCTAGCCTGTGTCTAGCCTGTGTCTAGCCTGTGTCTATCCTGTGTGTAGCCTGTGTCTAGTCTGTGTCTAGCCTGTGCCTAGCCAGTATCTAGCCTGTGCCCAGCCAGTGTCTAGCCTGTGTCTAGCCTGTGCCTAGCCAGTTTCTAGCCAGTGTCTAGCCTGTGTCTAGCCTGTGTCTAGCCTGTGGCTTGCCTGTGTCTAGCCTGTGTCTAGCCTGTGTCTAGCCTGTGTCTAGCCTGTGTCTAGCCTGTGTCTCGCCTGTGTCTAGCCTGTGCCTAGCCTGTGTCTAGCCTGTGTCTAGCCTGTGTCTAGCCTGTTTCTAGCCTGTGCCTAGCCAGTGTCTAGCCAGTGTCTAGCCAGTGTATAGCCTCTGTCTAGCCTGTGCCTAGCCAGTTTCTAGCCTGTGTCTAGCTTGTGCTTAGCCAGTATCTAGCCTGTTTCTAGCCTGTGGCTAGCCTGTGTCTAGCCTGTGTCTAGCCTGTGTCTAGCCTGTGTCTAGCCTGTGGCTAGCCTGTGTCTAGCCTGTGTCTAGCCTGTGTCTAGCCTGTATGTAGCCTGTGTCTAGCCTGTGTCTTGCCTGTGTCTAGCCTGTGTCTAGAATGTGTCTAGCCTGTGTCTAGCCTGTGTCTAGCCTGTGTCTAGCCTGTGTCTAGCCTGTATCTAGCCTGTATCTAGCCTGTGTCTAGCCTGTGTCTAGCTTGTGTCTAGCCTGTGTCTAGCCTGTGTCTAGCTTGTGTCTAGCCTGTGTCTAGCCTGTGTCTAGCCTGTGTCTAGCCTGTGTCTAGCCTGTGTCTAGCCTGTGTCTAGCCTGTGTCTAGCCTGTGTCTTGCCTGTGTCTAGCCTGTGTCTAGAATGTGTCTAGCCTGTGTCTAGCCTGTGTCTAGAATGTGTCTAGCCTGTGTCTAGCCTGTGTCTAGCCTGTGTCTAGCCTGTGCCTAGCGTGTGTCTAGCATGTGCCTAGCCTCTGCCTAGCCTGTACGTAGCCAGTGCCTAGCCAGTTTCTAGCTTGTGTCTAGCCTGTGCTTAGCCAGTGTCTAGTCTGTACCAAGCCCGTGTCTAGCCTGTGTCTAGCCTGTTTCAAGCCTTTGTCTAGCCTGTGTCTACCCTGTGTCTAGCTTGTGTCTAGCCTGTGTCTAGCTTGTGTCTAGCCTGTGTCTAGCCTGTGTCTAGCCTGTGTCTAGCCTGTGTCTAGCCTGTGCCTAGCCAGTGTCTAGCCTGTGCCCAGCCAGTGTCTAGCCTGTGTCTAGCCTGTGCTTAGCCAGTTTCTAGCCTGTGTCTAGCCTTTGTCTAGCCTGTGTCTAGCCTCTGTCTAGCCTGTGTCTAGCCTGTGTCTAGCCTGTGTCTAGCCTGTGTCTAGTCTGTGTCTAGCCTGTGCCTAGCCAGTGTCTAGCCTGTGCCCAGCCAGTGTCTAGCCTGTGTCTAGCCTGTGCCTAGCCAGTTTCTAGCCAGTGTCTAGCCTGTGTCTAGCCTGTTTCTAGCCTGTGCCTAGCCAGTGTCTAGCCTGTGTCTAGCCTGTGTCTAGCCTGTGTCTAGCCTGTGTCTAGCCTGTGTCTAGCCTGTATCTAGCCTGTATCTAGCCTGTGTCTAGCCTGTATTTAGCTTGTGTCTAGCCTGTGTCTAGCCTGTGTCTAGCTTGTGTCTAGCCTGTGTCTAGCCTGTGTCTAGCCTGTGTCTAGCCTGTGTCTAGCCTGTGTCTAGCCTGTGTCTAGCCTGTGTCTAGCCTGTGTCTAGCCTGTGTCTTGCCTGTGTCTAGCCTGTGTCTAGAATGTGTCTAGCCTGTGTCTAGCCTGTGTCTAGAATGTGTCTAGCCTGTGTCTAGCCTGTGTCTAGCCTGTGCCTAGCCTGTGTCTAGCATGTGCCTAGCCTCTGCCTAGCCTGTACGTAGCCAGTGCCTAGCCTCTGCCTAGCCTGTGCCCAGCCAGTGTCTAGCCTGTGTCTAGCCTGTGCCTAGCCAGTTTCTAGCTTGTGTCTAGCCTGTGCTTAGCCAGTGTCTAGTCTGTACCAAGCCCGTGTCTAGCCTGTGTCTAGCCTGTTTCAAGCCTGTGTCTAGCCTGTGTCTACCCTGTGTCGAGCTTGTGTCTAGCCTGTGTCTAGCTTGTGTCTAGCCTGTGTCTAGCCTGTGTCTAGCCTGTGTCTAGCCTGTGCCTAGCCAGTGTCTAGCCTGTGCCCAGCCAGTGTCTAGCCTGTGTCTAGCCTGTGCTTAGCCAGTTTCTAGCCTGTGTCTAGCCTTTGTCTAGCCTGTGTCTAGCCTCTGTCTAGCCTGTGTCTTGCCTGTGTCTAGCCTGTGTCTAGCCTGTGTCTAGCATGTGTCTAGCCTGTGTCTAGCCTGTGTCTCGCCTGTGTCTAGCCTGTGCCTAGCCTGTGTCTAGCCTGTGTCTAGCCTGTGTCTAGCCTGTGTCTAGCCTGTTTCTAGCCTGTGCCTAGCCAGTGTCTAGCCAGTGTATAGCCTCTGTCTAGCCTGTGCCTAGCCAGTTTCTAGCCTGTGTCTAGCCTGTGCTTAGCCAGTGTCTAGTCTGTGGCAAGCCAGTGTCTAGCCTGTGTCTAGCCTGTATCTAGCCTGTTTCTAGCCTGTGGCTAGCCTGTGTCTAGCCTGTGTCTAGCCTGTGTCTAGCCTGTATGTAGCCTGTGTCTAGCCTGTATCTTGCCTGTGTCTAGCCTGTGTCTAGAATGTGTCCAGCCTGTGTCTAGCCTGTGTCTAGCCTGTGTCTAGCCTGTGTCTAGCCTGTATCTAGCCTGTATCTAGCCTGTGTCTAGCCTGTATCTAGCTTGTGTCTAGCCTGTGTCTAGCCTGTGTCTAGCTTGTGTCTAGCCTGTGTCTAGCCTGTGTCTAGCCTGTGTCTAGCCTGTGTCTAGCCTGTGTCTAGCCTGTGTCTTGCCTGTGTCTAGCCTGTGTCTAGAATGTGTCTAGAATGTGTCTAGCCTGTGTCTAGCCTGTGTCTAGAATGTGTCTAGCCTGTGTCTAGCCAGTGTCTAGCCAGTGTCTAGCCTGTGCCTAGCAAGTTTCTAGCCTGTGTCTGGCCTGTGTCTAGCCTGTTTCTAGCCTGTGTCTAGCCTGTGTCTAGCATGTGCCTAGCCTCTACCTAGCCTGTACGTAGCCAGTGCCTAGCCTCTGCCTAGCCTGTGCCCAGCCAGTGTCTAGCCTGTGCCTAGCCAGTTTCTAGTCTGTGTCTAGCCTGTTCTTAGCCAGTGTTTAGTCTGTGCCAAGCCCGTGTCTAGCCTGTGTCTAGCCTGTGTCTAGCCTGTTTCAAGCCTGTGTTTAGCCTGTTTCTAGCCTGTGTCTAGCTTGTGTCTAGCCTGTGTCTAGCTTGTTTCTAGCCTGTGTCTAGCCTGTGTCTAGCCTGTGCCTAGCCAGTGTCTAGCCTGTGCCCAGCCAGTGTCTAGCCTGTGTCTAGCCTGTGCCTAGCCAGTTTCTAGCCTGTGTCTAGCCTTTGTCTAGCCTGTGTCTAGCCTGTGTCTAGCCAGTGTCTAGCCTCTGTCTAGCCTGTGCTTAGCCAGTTTCTAGCCTGTGTCTAGCCTGTGCTTAGCCAGTGTCTAGTCTGTGCCAAGCCAGTGTCTAGCCTATGTCTAGCCTGTGTCTAGCCTGTATCTAGCCTGTTTATAGCCTGTGTCTAGCCTGTGTCTAGCCTGTGTCTAGCTTGTGTCTAGCCTGTGTCTAGCCTGTGTCTAGCCTGTGTCTAGCCTGTATCTAGCCTGTGTCTAGCCTGTGTCTTACCTGTGTCTAGCCTGTGTCTAGAATGTGTCTAGCCTGTGTCTAGCCTGTGTCTAGCCTGTGTCTAGCCTGTGTCTAGCCTGTGTCTAGCCTGTGTCTAGCCTGTGTCTAGCCTGTGTCTAGCCTGTGCCTAGCCTGTATCTAGCCTGTTTCTAGCCTGTGTCTAGCCTGTGTCTAGCTTGTGTCTAGCCTATGTCTAGCCTGTGTCTAGCCTGTGTCTAGCTTGTGTCTAGCCTGTGTCTAGCCTGTGTCTAGCCTGTGTCTAGCCTGTGTCTAGCCTGTGTCTAGCCTGTGTCTAGCCTGTGTCTAGCCTGTGTCTAGTCTGTGTCTTGCCTGTGTCTAGCCTGTGTCTAGAATGTGTCTAGCCTGTGTCTAGCCTGTGTCTAGCCTGTGTCTAGCCTGTGTCTAGCCTGTGTCTAGCCAGTGTCTAGCCTGTGTCTAGCCTGTGTCTAGCCTGTGTCTAGCCTGTGTCTAGCCTGTGTCTAGCCTGTGTCTTGCCTGTGTCTAGCCTGTGTCTAGCCTGTGTCTAGAATGTGTCTAGCCTGTGCCTAGCCAGTTTCTAGCCTGTGTCTAGCCTGTGCTTAGCCAGTGTCTAGTCTGTGCCATGCCAGTGTCTAGCCTGTGTCTAACCTGTGTCTAGCCTGTGTCTAGCCTGTGTCTAGCTTGTGTCTAGCCTGTGTCTAGCTTGTGTCTAGCCTGTGTCTAGCCTGTGTCTAGCCTGTGTCTAGCCTGTGTCTAGCCTGTGTCTAGCCTGTGTCTAGCCTGTGTCTAGCCTGTGTCTTGCCTGTGTCTAGCCTGTGTCTAGAATGTGTCTAACCTGTGTCTAGCCTGTGTCTAGCCTGTGTCTAGCCTGTGTCTAGCCTGTGTCTAGCCAGTGTCTAGCATGTGTCTAGCCTGTGTCTAGCCTTTGTCCAGCCTGTGTCTAGCCTGTGTCTAGCCTGTGTCTAGCCTGTGTCTAGCGCGTGTGTAGCCTGTGCCTAGCCAGTGTCTAGCCAGTGTATAGCCTCTGTCTAGCCTGTGCCTAGCCAGTTTCTAGCCTGTGTCTAGCCTGTGCTTATCCAGTGTCTGGTCTGTGCCAAGCCAGTGTCTAGCCTGTGTCTAGCCTGTTTCTAGCCTGTGTCTAACCTGTGTCTAGCCTGTGTCTAGCCTGTGTCTAGTTTGTGTCTAGCCTGTGTCTAGCCTGTGTCTAGTCTGTGTCTAGCATGTGTCTAGCATGTGTCTTGCCTGTGTCTAGCCTGTGTCTAGCCTGTGTCTAGAATGTGTCTAGCCTGTGTCTAGCCTGTGTCTAGCCTGTGTCTAGCCTGTGTTTAGCCTGTGTCTAGCCTGTGTCTAGCCTGTGTCTAGCCTGTGTCTAGCCTGTGCCTAGCCTGTCTCTAGCCTATGCCTAGCCAGTGTCTAGCCTGTGCCCAGCCAGTGTCTAGCCTGTGTCTAGCCTGTGCCTAGCAAGCTTCTAGCCTGTGTCTGGCCTGTGTCTAGCCTGTGTCTAGCCTGTGTCTAGCCTGTGTCTAGCCTGTGTCTAGCATGTGCCTAGCCTCTGCCTAGCCTGTACGTAGCCAGTGCCTAGCCTCTGCCTAGCCTGTGCCCAGCCAGTGTCTAGCCTGTGTCTAGCCTATGCCTAGCCAGTTTCTAGCCTGTGCCCAGCCAGTGTCTAGCCTGTGTCTAGCCTGTGCCTAGCCAGTTTCTAGCCTGTGTCTAGCCTGTGCTTAGCCAGTGTCTAGTCTGTGCCAAGCCCGTGTCTAGCCTGTGTCTAGCCTGTGTCTAGCCTGTGTCTAGCCAGTGTCTAGCCTGTTTCAAGCCTGTGTCTAGCCAGTGTCTAGCCTGTGTCTAGCCTTGGTCTAGCCTGTGACTAGCTTGTGTCTAGCCTGTGTCTAGCTTGTGTCTAGCCTGTGTCTAGCCTGTGTCTAGTCTGTGTCCAGCCTGTATCTAGCCTGTTTCTAGCCTGTGTCTAGCCTGTGTCTAGCCTGTGTCTAGCTTGTGTGTAGCCTGTGTCTAGCCTGTGTCTAGCCTGTGTCTAGCCTGTGTCTAGCCTGTGTCTAGCCTGTGTCTAGCCTGTGTCTAGCCTGTGTCTTGCCTGTGTCTAGCCTGTGTCTAGAATGTGTCTAGCCTGTGTCTAGCCTGTGTCTAGCCTGTGTCTAGCCTGTGTCTAGCCTGTGTCTAGCCTGTGTCTAGCCTGTGTCTAGAATGTGTCTAGCCTGTGTCTAGCCTGTGTCTAGCCTGTGTCTAGCCTGTGTCTAGCCTGTGTCTAGCCTGTGTCTAGCCTGTGTCTAGCCTGTGTCTAGCCTGTGTCTAGCCTGTGTCTAGCCTGTGTCCAGCTTGTGTCTAGCCTGTGTCTAGCCTGTGTCTAGCCTGTGTCTAGCCTGTGTCTAGCCTGTGTCTAGCCTGTGTCTTGCCTGTGTCTAGCCTGTGTCTAGAATGTGTCTAGCCTGTGTCTAGAATGTGTCTAGCCTGTGTCTAGCCAGTGTCTAGCCTGTGCCCAGCCAGTGTCTAGCCTGTGTCTAGCCTGTGCCTAGCCAGTTTCTAGCCTGTGCCTAGCCAGTTTCTAGCCTGTGTCTAGCCTGTGTCTAGCCTGTGTCTAGCCTGTGTCTAGCCTGTGTTTAGCCTGTGTCTAGCTTGTGTCTAGCCTGTGTCTAGCTTGTGTCTAGAATGTGTCTAGCCTGTGTCTAGCCTGTGTCTAGCCTGTGCCTAGCCTGTGTCTAGCCTGTGTCTAGTCTGTGTATAGCCTGTGCCTAGCCAGTGTCTAGCCTGTGCCCAGCCAGTGTCTAGCCTGTGTCTAGCCTGTGCCTTGCCAGTTTCTAGCCAGTGTCTAGCCTGTGTCTAGCCTGTGTCTAGCCTGTGTCTAGCCTGTTTCTAGCCTGTGTCTAGCCTGTGTCTAGCCTGTGTCTAGCCTGTGCCTAGCCTGTGTCTAGCCTGTGTCTAGCCTGTGTCTAGCCTGTGTCTAGCATGTGTCTAGCCTGTGTCTAGCCTGTTTCTACCCTGTGTCTAGCCTGTGTCTAGCTTGTGTCTAGCCTGTGTCTAGCCTGAGCCTAGCCAGTGTCTAGCCAGTGCCTAGCCTGTGCCTAGCCTGTGTTTAGCCTGTGCATTGCCTGAGACAGGCATGTGCATAGCGTATGCCTAGCCTGTGCCTAGCCAGTCTCTAGCCTGTGTCTAGCCTGTGTCTAGCCTGTGTCTAGCCTGTGTCTAGCCTGTGTCTAGCCTGTGTCTAGCCTGTGTCTAGCCTGTGTCTAGCCTGTGTCTAGCCTGTGTCCAGCCAGTGTCTAGCCTGTGCCCAGCCAATGTCTAGCCTGTGTCTAGCCTGTGTCAAGCCTGTGTCTAGCCTGTGTCTAGCCTGTGTCTAGCCTGTGTCTAGCCTGTGCGTAGCCAGTGTCTAGCCTGTGCCCAGCCAGTGTCTAGCCTGTGCATTGCCAGTTTCTAGCCTGTGTCTAGCCTGTGCTTAGCAAGTGTCTAGTCTGTGCCAAGCCAGTGTCTAGCCTGTGCCTAGCCAGTGTCTAGCCTGTGTCTATCCTGTGCCTTGCCTGTGACTGGCATGTGCATAGCCTGTGCCTAGCCAGTGTCTAGCCAGTGTCTAGCCTGTGCCTTGCCTGAGACTGGCATGTGCACAGCGTATGCCTAACCAGTGTCTAGCCAGTGCCTAGCCTGTGCCTAGCCAGTTTCTAGCCTTTGTCTAGCCTGTGCATAGCCAGAGTCTAGCATGTGCCTAGCCAGTGTGTAGCCTCTGTCTAGCCTGTGTCTAGTCTGTGTCTTGACGGTGTCTTGCCGGTTTCTAGCCTGTGTCTAGCCTGTGTCTAGGCTGTGTCTAGCCTGTGTCTAGCCTGTGTCTAGCCTGTGTCTAGCCTGTGTCTAGCCTGTGCCTAGCCTTTGTCTAGCCTGTGTCAAGTATGTGCCTAGCCTCCGCCTAGCCTGTACCTAGCCAGTGCCTAGCCTGTACCTAGCCAGTACCTAGCCTGTACCTAGCCAGTACCTAGCCTGTTCATAGCCATTGTCTAGCCTGTTCATAGCCATTGTCTAGCCTGTGCCTGGCCAGTGTCTAGCCTGTGCCTAGCCAGTGTCTAGTCTGTGCCCAGCCTGTGTCAAGCCTGTGTCTAGCCTGTGCCTATCCAGTTTGTAGACTGTGCTTAGCCAGTGTCTAGTCTGTGCCAAGCCAGTGTCTAGCCTGTGTCTAGCCTTTTCTAGCCTGTGTCTAGCCTGTGTCTAGCCTGTGTCTAGCCTGTGTCTAGCCTGCGTCTAACCTGTGTCTAGCCTGTGTCTAGCCTGTGTCTAGCCTGTGTCTAGCCTGTGTCTAGCCTGTGTCTAGCCTGTGCCTATCCAGTGTCGAGCCTGTGTCTAGCCTGTGTCTAGCCTGTGTCTAACCTGTGTCTAGCCTGTGTCTACCCTTGGTCTAGCCTGTGTCTAGCCTGTGTCTAACCTGTGTCTAGCCTGTGTCTAGCCTGTGTCTAGCCTGTGTCTAGCCTGTGTCTAACCTGTGTCTAGCCTGTGCCTAGCCTGTGCCTAGCCTGTGTCTAGCCTGTGTCTAGCCTGTGTCTAGCCTGTGTCTAGCCTGTGTCTAGCCTGTGTCTAGCCTGTGTCTAGCCTGTGTCTAGCCTGTGTCTAGCCTGTGTCTAGCCTGTGTCTAGCCTGTGTCTAGCCTGTGCCTAGCCAGTGTCGAGCCTGTGCCCAGCCAGTGTCTAGCCTGTGTCTAGCCTGTGTCTTGCCTGTGCCTAGCCAGTTTCTAGCCTGTGTCTAACCTGTGCTTAGCCAGTGTCTAGTCTGTGCCAAGCCCGTGTCTAGCCTGTGTTTAGCCAGTGTCTAGTCTGTGCCAAGCCAGTGTCTAGCCTGTGCCTAGCCAGTGTCTAGCCTGTGTCTAGCCTGTGCCTTGCCTGTGACTGGCATGTGCATAGCCTGTGCCTAGCCCGTGTCTAGCCTGTGTCTAGCCTGTGCCTTGCCTGAGACTGGCATGTGCACAGCCTATGCCTAGCCAGTGTCTAGCCAGTGCCTAGCCTGTGCCTAGCCAGTTTCTAGCCTTTGTCTAGCCTGTGCATAGCCAGAGTCTAGCATGTGCCTAGCCAGTGTGTAGCCTCTGTCTAGCCTGTGTCTAGTCTGTGTCTTGACGGTGTCTTGCCGGTGTCTAGCCTGTGTCTGGCCTGTGTCTAGCCTGTGTCTAGCCTGTGTCTAGCCTGTGTCTAGCCTGTGTCTAGCCTGTGTCTAGCCTGTGTCTAGCCTGTGTCTAGCCTGTGTCTAGCCTGTGTCTAGCCTGTGTCTAGCCTGTGTCTAGCCTGTGCCTAGCCTTTGTCTAGCCTGTGTCAAGTATGTGCCTAGCCTCTGCCTAGCCTGTACCTAGCCAGTGCCTAGCCTGTTCATAGCCATTGTCTAGCCTGTTCATAGCCATTGTCTAGCCTGTGCCTAGCCAGTGTCTAGCCTGTGCCTAGCCAGTGTCTAGTCTGTGCCTAGCCTGTGTCAAGCCTGTGTCTAGCCTGTGCCTATCGAGTTTGTAGATTGTGCTTAGCCAGTGTCTAGTCTGTGCCAAGCCAGTGTCTAGCCTGTGTCTAGCCTTTTCTGGCCTGTGTCTAGCCTGTGTCTAGCCTGTGCCTTGCCTGTGCCTTGCCTGAGTCTGGCATTTGCATAGCGTGTGCCTAGCCAGTGTCTAGAATGTGTCTAGCCTGTGCCTTGCCAGAGACTGGCATGTGCATAGCGTGTGCCTAGCCAGTGCCTAGCTAGTGCCTAGCCTGTGCCTAGCCTGTGCCTAGCCTGTGTCTAGCCTGTGCCTTGCCTGTGCCTTGCCTGAGTCTGGCATTTGCATAGCGTGTGCCTAGCCAGTGTCTAGAATGTGTCTAGCCTGTGCCTTGCCAGAGACTGGCATGTGCATAGCGTGTGCCTAGCCAGTGCCTATCCTGTGCCTAGCCTGTGCCTAGCCTGTGTCTAGCCTGTGTCTAGCCTGTGCCTTGCCTGTGACTGGCATGTGTCTAGCCTGTGCCTTGCCTGAGACTGGCATGTGCATAGCGTGTGCCTAGCCAGTGTCTAGCCAGTGCCTAGCCTGTGCCTAGCCTGTGCCTAGCCTGTGTCCAGCCTGTGTCTAGCCTGTGCTTTGCCTGTGTCTAGCCTGTGTCTAGCCCGTGTCTAGCCTTTGTCTAGCCCGTGTCTAGCCTTTGTCTAGCCTGTGTCTAGCCTGTGTCTAGCCTGTGTCTAGCCTGTGTCTAGCCTGTGTCTAGCCTGTGTCTAGACTGTTTCCAGCCTCTGTCTAGCGTGTGTCCAGCCTGTGTCTAGCTTGTGTCTAGCCTGTGTCTAGCCTGTGTCTAGCCTGTGCCTAGCCTGTGCCTAGCCTGTGTCTAGCCTGTGTCTAGCCTGTGTCTAGCCTGTGTCTAGCTTGTGTCTAGCCTGTGTCTAGCCTGTGTCTAGCCTGTGTCTACCCTGTGCCTAGCCTGTGTCTAGCCTGTGCCTAGCCTGTGTCTAGCCTGTGTCTAGCCTGTGTCGAGCCTGTTTCTAGCCTGTGCCTTGCCTGTGACTGGCATGTGACTGGCATGTGCATAGCCTGTGCCTAGCCAGTGTCTAGCCTGTGTCTAGCCTGTGCCTTGCCTGTGACTGGCATGTGCATAGCCTGTGTCTAGCCTGTGTCTAGCCTGTGCCTTGCCTGAGACAGGCATGTGCATAGCGTGTGCCTAGCCAGTGTCTAGCCAGTGCTTATCCTGTGCCTAGCCAGTGTCTAGCCTTTGTCTAGCCTGTGCATAGCCTGTGTCTAGCCTGTGCCTAGCCAGTGTATAGCCTCTGTCTAGCCTGTGTCTAGTCTGTGTCTAGCCGGTGTCCAGCCGCTGTCTAGCCTGTGCCTAGCCTGTGACTGGCCTGTGCCTAGCCTGTGCCTAGCTTGTGCCTAGCCTGTGCCTAGCCTGTGCCTAGCCTGTGCCTTGCCTGTGCCTAGCCTGTGCCTAGCCTGTGCCTAGCCTATACCTAGCCTGTGTCTAGCCTATGTCTAGCCTGTGTCTAGCCTGTGCCTAGCCTGTGTCTAGCCTGTGTTTAGCCTGTGCCTTGCCTGTGACTGGCATGTGCATAGCCTGTGCCTAGCCAGTGTCTAGCCTGTGTCTAGCCTGTGCCTTGCCTGAGACGGGCATGTGCATAGCGTGTGCCTAGCCAGTGTCTAGCCAGTGCCTAGCCTGTGCCTAGCAAGTGTCTAGCCTTTGTCTAGCCTGTGTCTAGCCTGTGTCTAGCCTGTGCCTTGCCTGTGACTGGCATGTGCATAGCCTGTGCCTAGCCAGTGCCTAGCCTGTGTCTAGCCTGTGCCTTGCCTGACACAGGCATGTGCATAGCGTGTGCCTAGCCAGTGTCTAGCCAGTGCCTAGCCTGTGCCTAGCCAGTGTATAGCCTGTGTCTAGCCTGTGCCTAGCCAGTGTATAGCCTCTGTCTAGCCTGTGTCTAGTCTGTGTCTAGCCGGTGTCTATCCGGTGTCTAGCCTGTGCCTAGCCTGTGCCTAGCCTGTGACTGGCCTGTGCCTAGCCTGTGACTAGCTTGTGCCTAGCCAGTGCCTAGCCTGTGCCTAGCCTGTGCCTAGCCTGTGCCTAGCCTCTGCCTAGCCTGTACCTAGCCTATGCCTAGCCTGTGTCTAGCCTGTGTCTAGCTTGTGTCTAGCCTGTGTCTAGCCTTTGTCTAGCCTGTGTCTAGCCTGTGTCTAGCTTGTGTCTAGCCTGTGTCTAGCCTGTGTCTAGCTTGTGTCTAGCCTGTATCTAGCCTGTGTCTAGCCTGTGTCTAGCCTGTGTCTAGCCTCTGTCTAGCCTGTGTCTAGCCTGTGTCTAGCCTGTGTCTAGCCTGTGTCTAGCCTGTGCCTAGCCTGTGTCTAGCCTGTGTCTAGCCTGTGTCTAGCCTGTGCCTTGCCTGTGACTGGCATGTAACTGTCATGTGCATAGCCTGTGCCTAGCCAGTGTCTAGCCTGTGTCTAGCCTGTGCCTTGCCTGTGACTGGCATGTGCATAGCCTGTGCCTAGCCAGTGTCTAGCCTGTGTCTAGCCTGTGCCTTGCCTGAGACTGGCATGTGCATAGCGTGTGCCTAGCCAGTGTCTAGCCAGTGCCTAGCCTGTGCCTAGCCTGTGCCTAGCCTGTGCCTAGCCTGTGCCTAGCCTGTGTCTAGCCTGTGTCTAGCCTGTTCCTTGCCTGTGACTGGCATGTGCATAGCCTGTGCCTAGCCAGTGTCTAGCCTTTGTCTAGCCTGTGCCTAGCCTGTGTCTAGCCTGTGTCTAGCCTGTGTCTTGCCTGTGACTGGCATGTGCATAGCCTGTGCCTAGCCAGTGTCTAGCCTGTGTCTAGCCTGTGCCTTGCCTGAGACTGGCATGTGCATAGCGTGTGCCTAGCCAGTGTCTAGCCAGTATCTAGCCAGTGCCTAGCCTGTGCCTAGCCAGTGTCTAGCCTTTGTCTAGCCTTTGCCTTGCCTGTGGCTAGCCTGTGTCTAGCCTGTGTCTAGCCTGTGCCTTGCCTGTGACTGGCATGTGCATAGCCTATGCCTACCCAGTGTCTAGCCTGTGTCTAGCCTGTGCCTTGCCTGAGACAGGCATATGCATAGCGTGTCCCTAGGCAGTGTCTAGCCAGTGCCTAGCCTGTGCCTAGCCAGTGTCTAGCCTTTGTCTAGCCTGTGCATAGCCTGTGTCTAGCCTGTGCCTAGCCAGTGTATAGCCTCTGTCTAGCCTGTGTCTTGTCAGTGTCTAGCCGGTGTCTAGCCGGTGTCTAGCCTGTGCCTAGCCTGTGCCTAGCCTGTGACTGGCCTGTGCCTAGCCTGTGACTAGCTTGTGCCTAGCCAGTGCCTAGCCTGTGCCTAGCCTATGCCTAGCCTGTGTCTATCCTGTGTCTAGCCTGTGTCTAGCCTGTGTCTAGCCTGTGTCTAGCCTGTGTCTAGCCTGTGTCTAGCCTGTGTCTAGCCTGTGTCTAGCCTGTGTCTAGCCTGTGTCTAGCCTGTGTCTAGCCTGTGTCTAGCCTGTGTCTAGCCTGTGTCTAGCCTGTGTCTAGCCTGTGTCTAGCCTGTGTCTAGCCTGTGTCCAGCCTGTGTCTAGCCTGTGTCCAGCCTGTGTCTAGCCTGTGTCTAGCCTGTGTCTAGCCTGTGTCTAGCCTTTGTCTAGCCTGTGCCTAGCCTGTGTCTAGCCTGTGTCTAGCCTGTGTCTAGCCTGTGTCTAGCCTTTGTCTAGCCTGCGCCTAGCCTGTGCCTAGCCTGTGTCTAGCCTGTGTCTAGCCTGTGTCTAGCCTGTGTCTAGCCTGTTTCTAGCCTGTGTCTAGCCTGTGTCTAGCCTGTTTCTAGCTTGTGTCTAGCCTGTGTCTAGCCTGTGTCTAGCCTGTGCCTAGCCTGTGTCTAGCCTGTGTCTAGCCTGTGTCTAGCCTGTGTCTAGCCTGTGTCTAGCCTGTGTCTAGCCTGTGTCTAGCCTGTGTCTAGCCTGTGCCTAGCCAGTGTCTAGCCTGTGTCTAGCCTGTGCCTTGCCTGTGACTGGCATGTGCATAGTCTGTGCCTAGCCAGTGTCTAGCCTGTGTCTAGCCTGTGCCTTGCCTGAGACTGGCATGTGCATAGCGTGTGCCTAGCCAGTGTCTAGCCTGTGTCTAGCCTGTGCCTTGCCTGAGACAGGCATGTGCATAGCGTGTGCCTAGCCAGTGTCTAGCCAGTGCCTAGCCTGTGCCTAGCCTGTGTCTAGCCTGTTTCTAGCCTGTGTCTAGCCTGTGTCTAGCCTGTGTCTAGCTTGTGTCTAGCCTGTGTCTAGCCTGTGTTTAGCCTGTGCCTAGCCTGTGTCTAGCCTGTGTCTAGCCTGTGTCTAGCCTGTGTCTAGCCTGTGTCTAGCCTGTGTCTAGCCTGTGTCTAGCCTGTGTCTAGCCTGTGTCTAGCCTGTGTCTAGCCTGTGTCTAGCCTGTGTCTAGCCTGTGCCTAGCCAGTGCCTAGCCAGTGTCTAGCCTGTGTCTAGCCTGTGCCTTGCCTGTGACTGGCATGTGCATAGTCTGTGCCTAGCCAGTGTCTAGCCTGTGTCTAGCCTGTGCCTTGCCTGAGACTGGCATGTGCATAGCGTGTGCCTAGCCAGTGTCTAGCCTGTGTCTAGCCTGTGCCTTGCCAGAGACTGGCATGTGCATAGCGTGTGCCTAGCCAGTGTCTAGCCTGTGTCTAGCCTGTGCCTTTATTTATTTATTTATTTATTTTTTTAATGTCGACTAATTGCAGTCGACTAAAAGAATTATATATAAAAATTAAAAATATAAAATTAATTAATTTTAATTTGTTTAAGATTAAAATAAAATTTGAGAATTAAAATATAAAATTAAGAATTAAAAATTTAAACTTTAAGCTTTAAACTTTAAACTTTAAGCTGGGATAGTAAAAATAAAGAAACCAATCCAACATTTGTTGCAAGAGATTGGGGAAAACCCAGTAAATCCCAATCAGATCGGTAAGTTTGTGTTAATTGTTAGGATGGAGTGTTAAATAATTTAGAATTGACAGTTTGATAGAATTAAGAGAGGACTCAGAGTTGAAAACACTAAACAGTCTATTGTAATCAGCACAGAGAACTCGAAAAGGATCATGCAAACTATAATTATTAAAACAAAGGTTCAAAGAAAGTGGGACAAAATTACTAGTAACTCTAGAGGGAATGCAAAAGTTTATTTGGTTAAGCAGAGTAGGGGAGTCTATATCATGCTTGATTAGTTTAAAGAGAAATGTAACACCTAGCATAATACGTCGGTTAGTAAGAGAAGGTAGGTTGATTAGAAGAAGTCTACTAGAGTCAGGTGGTAAGTCTACACCTGATACCCAGTTAAAACTACGTAAGGCGAAGAGTAGAAATTGCTTTTGAACAGACTCAATTCTATCTTGGTGAATCTGGTATTGCGGCGACCATACGCAAGAACCATACTCAAGAATTGGACGAACAAGAGAAGTATAAAGTAATTTAGTTGTATAAGGATCTTTGAATTCTTTGGCCCATCTTTTCATGAAACCAAATACTCGAAATGCCTTATTTACAGTTTGTGAAATGTGACGATCAAAGTTTATGATCAAAGAGAATACCTAGATCGTTTACCTCGGTTATTCTTGAAAGCGGGGTTAAATCAAGTGTATAGTTGGTGACGTGATAGCTACCTCTGTAAAATTACATAACTTTGCACTTCAAACAGTTAAGATGGAGCAGATTATGCCTGCACCAAGCTAACATCAAGTCAAGATCTGTTTGAAGGAAGTTTCGTACAGGATCACTGTACGTCAAACAGAGTTTCACGTCATCAGCATACATAAGGATATCAGAGTGCAATAGTATTGAAGGAAGATCATTAATAAAGAGGTTAAAAAGCAAAGGTCCGAGATGGCTGCTCTGAGGAACACCAGAAGTTACTAGGATTGGCTTTGATAAACAGTTTTTAAAAAGAACTCGTTGAGACCTGTCAGTTAAATAATCGGATATCCACAAAAGCAGCTTTTGTGGGAAACCAATTAAATTTAACTTGTGAATCAAAAGATTATGATTTACGGAATCAAATGCTTTGCTGAAGTCAGTATAGACAACATCAGTTTGCATTTTCTTCCGAAATCCTAAAGAAACGCGGGATGAAAATTCTAAAAGATTAGAAGCTGTAGATCTTGCCTTCACAAACCCGTGTTGATGTTGCGAAATTATTGATTTACACATAAAAGTTAATTGAGCCGTAAAATTTTTTTCAAAAATCTTAGGTATAGCGGACAATTTAGATATACACCTATAGTTCTTCACATCGTGGTTTGATCCACTTTTGTGAAGAGGAATGGAAAAAGAGTTTTTCCAAATAGGTGGAAAATGACTATTAGATAGTGACAAGTCAAGCAGCTTAAAGATTGGCTTAAGAAGAGAATCAGCACAAAATCTTAGCACACATCCAGGAACACCATCCGGGCCAGGAGAGAAAACAGGCTTCACAGATTTTAGATCGGTAAGTAAAGAAGTTTTGTTAATAGTAGGACAGAAAAGGGTGTTAAAATTATTAATAGGGTAAGGATATGGATGAGCGGAAGATGTATAAAGTTTATTTGAGTAGGTAGATTGAAAAAAGTCTGCAAACAAATCGGCAGCGGCCTGATCACTGCTTGCTTCATTTTTTCCGAAAAATAAAGACGAAGGGAAACTATTAGATTTACGTTTAAGATTGACGAAATTGTAAAACTGCTTGGGGTCCTGGGCGAACTGCAAACGACAACGTCTCAAGTACTCGTTGTAAAGACTTGCATTCAAAGCAATAAAGCTTGCTCTGGCAGAAGTATATCGTGAAAAATCGAAACGTTCACCAGTAAGTTTAAATTTCTTAAAATAACGTGATTTCAAATTTTTTAATCTTATGAGTTCACGAGAGAACCAAGGTGGCCTGTTGGACTTTACGGGAAAAGCAAGAGGAACACATTGATCAAAAAATGAATTCATGGAAGAATAAAAAAATGAGATGCAAGTGCTTAAATCAGAACATGAGTAAAAGAAAGACCAATCATGTTCCAAAATCAAAAAATTAAGTTTTTCAAAATCGGTCTTACGATAACAACGCGACTTTACTTTACTTGGAGCAGTTGCAGTTTGCACAGGAGTAGGCAGAGTAAGAAGAACGTAGGATGATAGGGATATTCAGGATGAACTAAAGGATTAATTCTAGAGATGGTATTATGTCGTAAGTCAGACGAAAATACTAAATCCAGAATTCTACCACTACAATTAGGAACATTATTAAGTTGGTATAAAGGAAGTTCAGAAAGGGCATTTAAAAAGAATTGAATACAGAGGGCACCAAAGTACCCGGTTGAAATGACCAACCAACTTCTGGTAATTTAAAATCACCAAAAACTAGTAGATAATCTCTATCAGGTAGTTTGGATGCAACGGATTGGATAGAAGAGAGATGGTTCAAGTAGACGGAAATGTCAGATGAAGAACAGGTAATATAAATTGAAATTTGATTCAGTTTCACCTTTACACATACAAATTCCAAAAAGAGAACTATGGTCTATTGAAACAAATTCAGAAGAAATGTCTGACTTTACTGCTATTAGAACACCGCCTCCAGTTCGCGATAAACGATCACATCTGAAAGAGGTGTACTTATTAGGAAAAATTGAGCAATTTTCTACTTCATGTTTCAACCAAGTTTCAGTAAATGTTAGTAAGTGATAATCAAAGGATAGACAATCGACATACAATTTAGAAAGCTTAGTGTTAAGGCCTCTAACGTTTTGGTAGGCAAGAAAAAGAGAGGTTAAATCTACTGGTTTTTGATGTCCCACTAGAAGAGGAAGAAGGAGCTGCTGTAGGGAGTGATACCGCCGTACGACTCTTTTGTTTAGGAGAGTACTCCTTTACAATTAAGTCTGGCGGCCAGAAGGTTCCGCTACAAACGGATTGAAAATTATCAGCAGGGATACTTATTTTAAAAGACGCGATATCTCGCGAATAATTAAATTTAAATTTCTCTACGACAACATTTGTTACTGATATTTTTGATTGAATATAAGTTTTTACATCTTCAATCGAAGTATCAGGTGCAAGTCGAGAAACGAAAACCAGTTTCTTTGGTTTCACAACAAAAAGTGCTTTTGTGTTGGGAACAGTTTTTGGCGCCTTGTTAGGCACAGGCGAAGGAGAGGTGACAACCAGGGTTGGTGGATCACGTAAGTTAGCCGGGGTGGTTGGGGAAGTTGGACGAACGGTTGGAGGT